>CATIWQ010089088.1:0-17435 GCA_949673415.1 Euphorbia schlechtendalii | reverse complement strand
CGTCCCCCGGACGTTAAGCCTCACAGGACTCTAATTCCTGGAAAGAGCTAATCCAGGTGGCGACTCCACACTGAGAGACGGCGGATTCGGGTTCAAACCGATCTAAAACGTTTTCGCCTTTTTGTCTTTCAAACCTTTTTTTCCAGGGTCCCAGACCCGGTGCTTTTTCTTCTTCCTTCTTTTTTTCAAAACACCCCGGTGGACTGCGCCTATGAACCCCGCTCCGTGTCGCCCGCTCACACACATTATATTACATCTACAGAAAACCGTATTTTCTTAGTTATGCATATTCGCACTTAGATCGTTTTTAGACTTTATATGCATGATTCACGTATTACAATATAATAAACCATCCACAAAGCGGAATAATAAACCATCCACAAAGTAGTAAGTAAGTGCAAAAAATAAATGCGATAAATAAAAGTTACAAGGCTTTTAAAAATCGGGGGATACAACCGCCCGCTACCCTATTAATTACATTTCCCGTAAAATATATGCAATACCCGAAGGAAAAATAAAATCCTAAACATATATCTAACCTGCATCCATAAAGGTTAGCACAGGGGATATCACATATGTTCGATTTGATTTTAGCAAGGCCCGTGTGGCCTAATTAAAACATCGACGGTTTAAAGTTGTTATTTTAAATAAAAATAGTTCATTTTTATTTACACGTATGTTGATCAATTTTATTAGTGAAAATGATCGCATGGCATAAAGTGAGGTCTGTTATCCGGGAATAAAAATAGTTCATTTTTATTTACACGTATGTTGATCAATTCCCTTCATTGGGGTATTCTAACATAAAAATTCAAAAGAAATGAAATAGAAGATTGAGATGAAGAGAATTATTACAACATTTACAATAAAAAATAAAATAATTCCTAGGTTCACAAATAAAAAAATCAGAAAAAGATGAAGCAGATGATGAGCTCGGAATTCGCAAGTTCTTGGAACTCAGAGGCTTACCCTTGCAGTATGAATCCACTTCGGCGTATCCGTTCGATCCCCGAGAGTGTTCCTCGTTCATTTTGGTTTAATAGTAGTTTAATGTGGAAAAATAAGTGTTTATTTATCCAAAAAGATAATCAGACTCGGGTTCTAAATTTGTTTTAGACCCGAGAATATCTGAGGATATTTAAAGAAAAAAGTAGATAAAAAAATTGATTTTGAGATGAAGAAGTTTAGAATCCAAAAGTGTTTTGAATCTAAGAAAATATTAGAAGAAAAGAAAGTATTGTTGTTTGTATTTTTTTTATCTGAAAGAGAGGTTTTTTCTCTGAATTTTCGGGCCCCCTTCAATCCAAAAATGTCCGACTATTTATAGAAAAATCCCGGAAAATCCAAAATGGCAAAAAAATTTGGCGAGGTCGCCAAAAAGTTTGGCGACCTCGCCAAACTTGCTGGTGAGCTCGCCAGCCACCTTTGACGAGGCTGGCTAGCCTCGCCGGCGAGGTTCCCAACTTTGGCGAGGCTCGCCAGACCCCTGGCGAGGTTTGCCAGGTCACTAGCGAGCCTCGCCAGTCTTTCTGGCGAGTCCGGATCCGGTTATCGTGGCTTTTTTGGATCTTTTGTGTATTTTTATATTTTTTAGTTAATTTCTGAATTAAAGTCCTTTTAAATTCAGCGACCAGGAAGACTACCATTTGAAGATCGTCGAACGATCGAAAATCGTGTGATTCGAGGATAAATATCTCGAAAAGCCGTCATCATTGAACGGGCAAGCTGGTACAAAGTCTCGTGCTCACAATGGTAGTACGAAATGCTGGAGATTCCTCATTAAAGTCCAAGATAAAAGGAATCCTCTAATAAGCATCATTTTTCAGTGTCTCCGCGCGACTCTGCAAGCATCAACCATGTCAACCAATCTCAAGATTCCACATTGCATTTCACGCACCTCTCTCTCAGACCATTTTGTTTAAACACAAAAGAGATTTTATCAATAGAATTTTATCGCGCCTCAACGTTTAAAATTTCTATCTCTAAATGTCTTGGAATCTATCTCCAATGGGAAGATTTGAAAGATATGAAGAGAAGAGAAATTAAAGAACTGTAAGGATGAAAAGTTTACAACGGCTACTTCGCAAAGCATCAAGTATAAATAGAAGACTGAAGCAAACATTCAAACTTGGTGAATCACCTCGAATTTCTTTAAGAGCTAAAACTCTGTTCAAATACTCCCAGCTTCAAGAAAATCCATATTCAAGCAAATCAACAAAAAACCATTGTCAATCTGTTTGCAATAGAGAGAATCAATCTTAGATTTATAGTTCATTTGATTTTCAACTAAGGATTTCCATTGAGTAAACTTTTCAAAAGTATTAGATTTATTTATAAGAAAATAGGTCCATACTTTTCTAGAAGAGTCATCAATGAAAGAAACAAAGTATTGAGATTCACTGAAGGAGAATGGAACATAGGGAGAACCCTAGAGATCATTATGAACATAATCTAGATAATTGACAGATGTATTAGTGGAAGGATTAAAACCCCTTTTGTGAGTTTTGCCCATTATAAATGTTTCACAAGTTTGAATCTTATTGGTTTTAGGAATGTTTAAGGTTCCTGCCTTATGCAGGAAATTGAGACCTTTAGGACCCATATGTCCTAGTCTCCTATGCCAAAGTTCAATATGTTCAGAGCTGGAAATGGCATAACTAGAAGCATTCAAAGCACAACCATTTAGATAATAAAGGCCATTTATCAAATTTCCTTCTATGAGACATTTATCATTCCTCATAATCTGCAAAGCTCCACCTTGAGCTTTGTTCACATGGCCTTTATTATGTAGGTAACTAAGAGAAATAAGATTTCTCTTGAGATCAGGTATATGTCTAACTTCAGTTAAAAGGATCTTACTGTTATTATTCACAGACAATATTACAGAACCTATAACTAGAACTTGATAGTTTGAGTTATTTCCCATTAAAACATGTCCTCCTTTAATAGATTTATAATCATAAAACCAATCCCTCCTAGGCGTCATGTGAAAGGTTCAACCAGAGTCTAGAATCCAAGATTCTTGATCTCTACTGTGGCCAACAGTCAAAGCCTCAATATCACTTACTTAGCTGTGTTGTTAACAATACCAATAGCTGGTTTATTTTCAGTTTGGTTGGCAATTCTTTGCCTACAAAACTTCCTGGTGTGACCTTTCTTATAGCAATAATAACAAGTCAAATCCTTATAGTTCTTACTTTTAGATTTCTCTTAACTATTTCCTTCATTGTTCTTTTGAGCATTAGGATTAGATTTACCCTTTTTTCCCTTTATATTATTTCCCTTTTTACCTTTAACATATAAAACCTCAGTAGTTTGACCTTTAACCTTTTGTTCACCTCTTATTTCAAGTTCCCTTAATTTCAAAGCATTTATTATATCCTCTACTTTTATATGCTCTCTACTATATTTTAAGGCATCTTTAACATTTTTATATATGTTAGGTATAGCATTTAGCAAAAGAATAGCTTGATTTTCAACAGAGGTTATTTCATCAACACTCTCAAGATCATCAACAATTTTTTGAAAAACATATATATTATCATCAATGGATTTACTAGGATTTATTTTAAAACTAAAGAGTCTTTCTTTTAAATAGGAAACCTTAGCTACATCTTTTATCATATGTAAGGATTCCAATTTTAACCAAAGTTTAGGAGCATCATCACAGCTCCTAACTTTCTGAGAACAGAATCAGTAAGGTTAAGGATAGTGGTTGAATAAGCCATTTCCATTCATCATGTTTCTCATTAGGTGAAAGGGAGCTAGGAAGGGTATCTATACCTTGTAAGGACTTATGACAAATCTGTTGGACTAAGATAGCTCTCATTTTATCTTCCATAACATAAAATCAATTTTACCATCAAATTTTTCAATGTTAACTTTGGAACTTGACATGATTAAAGAGTAGAAAATGAATAGACTCAAAAAGACTAGCAACCAATTCTCTAGGAGAGAAACAACAAAGCAATTCTCAGAAGAAGAAGGATACTTAAAGTGATCTAACAGAGAAGAGGATGGACTTTGAAACCTAAATCTTGAAGAATTAACAAAGAAGAGAATGATTCAGATTCTAAAAACAAGTAGAGATTATCAAATATTTTTCTAACACATTCAAGGCACATAACAAATAAGATAAACCTACAAGCTTTATAGCAAATTTCCTCAATGTTATATGATACAGAATGTAAAGGATCTTAAGCAAACAGAGATAATCATACAAATCATACCAAAGGAGATGAGATGAGAGAATCTTACAGGCCAGTCTTCTTTTAACCGTGGTTATGAGAGAGTTTTAGGATATATATTACCTTAGATGCTTTTCAGAATATCTTTCAGAGAAGGTATTAACAGTGAGCCACCATTTTCCTCGATATTTATCAAGAAAAAAAACTATCAGTATATATATATATAACTAGTTAAATCACATAGAAGATAGCCTAGACTTTGCGGTAATCAAGGAGTAGGAAAAGTAAAAATTCATAGGGTACTCAAGAACCAGATTCAGAAGAAATAAAAAAAATTTAACAAGAAGAAAGAGCACGAAACTTGATTATTTAACAAAGCAGACCTTTCAGAAACTTTAATCAGCACAAGTTTGAACACAGATTAAGTGATAATCATGTAAACAGGCTTTGATACCAATTTGTACGACATTTTTCCAGATTTACAAGATTAAAGCATAAAAAATATCAACATAAACTGCAGAAAAGTAAAGAACACAAATAATTTTTTACGTGCTTCCTAGTTTAGCTTTTCAGGGCATAAACTAGTCAATACACGGAGCAGGGGAGCTCAAGTTGCTTTCACTAGTTAAAGGCACAAAACGCCTAAGAATTACAGAGTTTACAGGCCAAGACGAAGAGAGTCGCTAAAGAGAATTTTTTACAGGCCAAGACTAAGAGAGTCGCTAAAGAGAATTACGCATAACACAATAACAGACTGCATGCGAAAGAACTAGCAAAAGCTCACCAAACTTCAATGATCTCAAAGAAACCAAGAACACAGAAAAAAGAAAACACAATAGCCAAAACTTTAATAACCTCAAGCGCTCTTCTCAGAAGTCATCCAACTTCCTTATATAGCCTCATCTTCAAGAATAACCACTTGAAACAAAAATCAGTTACAATCACGTGCCAAGAAAGCTTCGAGATCTTCACCGAGCACATGACATAGGAAGAAGCGGTGCAAGTAGGGTTCTTGAAGAGAAGAAAAGGTGAAATATGAAAACTGAGAAGCAGAGAACCAAGAGGTTTAAATTAGTTAGGGTTCTTAAAACACAGGCTTGTAAACGGGTTGGACTTGTGGGCTTTTATTTAGGCTTTGGGCTTATAGAAAAGATGCTGAGTCAACAGAATATAGGCCACGGAGATATTAGATAAATAGGGAGGGATGAAAGAACAGACTTTATGAGGACCACCCTACCCGCATATATAAGATAGGCAACTACCCTTCCAATTAGCCAATCTTGAGTTAAATTTAGCCACCAAAGGATCCCACTAATATGAATTTATATGCTTGAAGCTAAGTGGATCACCAAGATGTTTGATTGGAAATTTCTCTATTTGACAACCATCACCATAGCGCAAGATTGTAGTAATCCATTATGCACATTGATACCTAGAAGCGAGCTTATATTGAAGTTAATACGCAGCCTCGAATTAAGCTCAAAGCACCGTAAAATTCCAACGAAAGTCGGAATAAGTGACTCATCAGTCAGGATAAAACATAAAGTGTCATCTTCAAACTGAAGTAGTGAAATGTCCAGGAGAGAGTCCTCCAATCGGAATCATAGTAAAAGACATTCATGGATGCTTGCATCAACAATTTACTTAAGATCCTCAACAACTAGTACAAAAATGAAGGGTGATAATGGTTCTCCTTGTTTTATCCCTTTGCGAAGAGGAATAGGTCGACTAGGTGAGCCATTAATCAGAATGGAAGTTGTGGATTTTCTTCGACAACTCAAGAGCCAAGGTATCCATGTTTCATCAAAAACTGTCAAAAGCCTTCTAAAAGTCTAGTTTTAGCACAAAACAAGATTGTCTGCTTTTATGAATTGTATGAATGACCTCGGAAGTTAGAAACGAAGATTCGTAAATATTCCGGCCTTTGACAAAAGCAAACTGATTGCCCGAGATTAAATCTGGAAGGACATGTTATAGACGAAAAGATAGAAGCTTTGCAACGACCTTGAAGATTCCATGTATCAGAGCAATAGGCCGAAAATTACTTAATAGACAAGAACCTTGAACTTTTAGAATAAGCATGGTGTATGAGGTCTTGATAGAAGACGGCAAGTAGGAAGTAGAATGGAATTGGTTCAACAACGTCATAATTTCATATTTCATTACTGTCCAAAATGGCTCGTAGAAATAAAAATTAAAACCATATGTACCCACAGCTTTATTGGCATCACAAGCACAAATTGTATTCCATACCTCTTCATCCGTGAAAGGGACAATAAGACTGGCGTTATTGTATTCCATACCTCTTCTTCCGTGAAAGGGACAATAAGACTTGCGTTAGACTGGGCTGCCACCTTGGTAAATGATATATGGATTATGATACATGTAGAAAAATTTTGTATTTTATAGTTTATTAAAAAATAGTGTGATTTATGGACGCCAATTCTGTCCACACAAATCCTATCTCTTGGAGTACGTATTGTATTTAAAACATGCAGATAGATTGTCCACCGACGTTCACTCATCGAGTCTCTTTCTTGGCCTCTCTAATATCTTCCCACCTTTGCCCGTTTTCATCTCCAGTCAGGTAAATTTTTAATCTTTTCTGTTTGAAATCCTTCTCGTCATTTGTGATTTTTTTTTCTGCAATTCATTTGCGAATTTTACTTGTGGCCTTTAACCATATTATAAGGTGGATTTGGTTTAACCAAAAAAAATAAAGAGTTAAAAGTGTTTTTTTTGCGAGGATTTCTGTTTAAGGAAAATTATAAACATATTTGCAACTTCTTTTTGCAATATAAATTAACTTATATATATGAAGTTTCTTCATTACCTCGCCTGTGTTAAGTGTGACTCGAATTTTTTATATATTTGGGAACACCATCACATAAATAAAATAATTATATATTTTACTCAAGAAGCATTGTTTATAGTATATGACAAATCATCATATATTATTAGAAATATTAAAATTTAAAATAAATATGATTTTATAAATAAAAATCATTAATGTCATGATTCCATCCCAGTCTCTTAGTTGCTTCCCAGTTCCCAGGCATTTGGTGGAGAAAATAAAAAGGAAAGCAAAACGCTATCTGCTGCTCTCCATCTCCAATCTAACCTAATTTCATATTAACCTAAAAGAAACATATCCATACTTGTAATCAATACCTATATTGTAATTATATCGTTATCATTGTTGTTATTATTATAAATGTTGCGAAATGAGTTAAAGTTCCAAGTTGGTTTGTTATATGTAGGGGTTGAAATTGGGAGGACTTGTCCCTGCAAACAAGATGCTAGTCAATATTAAGGAGACTACCACCATCAAGCCTGCAAAAGAAACACCAATTACTAATTTATGGGTTTCTGACTTGGATCTTATAGTTCCAAATTCATATGTTCCTACTGTCTACTACTACAAGAAATTGCAAGATCCAAACAATACAAAAAAATTCTTCGAAGCGGATGTGCTTAAAAATGCACTAAGTGAGGTACTTGTGCCATTCTATCCTACAGCAGGGACGTTAGGTACCGATGATAATGGTAGAACCAATATTAACTGTAATGCCAATGGTGCTCTATTTGTCGAAGCTGAAACAACTTGTGTTCTTGCCGATTTAGGAGACTCCACGCCATCCTCCGAAACGGAACTTCTTGTTCCTAACCTCGATTCTTTTTTGGATATCTCTTCTAAGCCTTTGTTTGCTGCTCAGGTACATGTACATATACTTATTTGTATGTATATATTCTTTTATTTTTTCTATATCGGTATGCTTTTTCTAAGGTAAATGCATTGGTAGCCACCAAAATTTTTCCTAAAAAACATATCCTGAACTCTAAGGTAATCTCGTTTCAACTTTCAAAAAATGCACCACTTTATCCTTGAATATTACTTGTTCGTTTCTATTTGGTTTGAATTTTCATAGATGTCATTTTTTTATATAGTCTTCAATCAGAAGTCAAATGTGGTATTCAGGGAGCAAAGTGGTGCACTTTTTTGAAATTGGAGAGCTATCAGATCACCTTGAAAGTTTAAGGAATAGTAGATATTTTGGGACAGGTTCGGATAAAAATTGATGCATTGGACATTTTTTTTAAACAAAACTAAAGTTATTATTGCTTGTTTATTACTTAACAGTTGACTTGTTTCAAATGCGGAAGTGTTAGCCTTGGATTGATGTTCCATCACGTGGTAGTAGATGGTATATCCGCCATCCATTTCATCAATTCATGGTCTGATGTTGCACGTGGAAAATCGATTAGCATCCCACCGTTGATTGACAGGACCCTTGTTGATGCTAGAGATCCACCTACGCCTACCTTCCATCATATTGAGTACGATCCTCCTCCAACAAAGTTGAACCCTTCCATTAATACAGCTCCCACATGTGCTACAGTACTCAAGATCACACCTGATCACCTCACTATTCTAAAATCTAAGTTCAATAATAACGACATTGGAGTCACTTTTACCTCTTATGAAATCTTAGCTGCACACATATGGTATTGCATGTGCAAGTCACGTGGGTTACCTGATGATCAAGCTATAAAGCTTTTTGTTCCTACTGATGGACGGTCTCGATTGGTTCCACCATTACCGCAAGAATACTTTGGTAATGTGCAGTTTACCACCGCAGTTGTAAGCTCTGTCCGCGAAATTCAATCAAGGCCGTTGGATCAAACAATGTTGAAAATCCATCAAGCTTTAAAGGAAAGGGATGATGAATATTTAAGATCGGCACTTGATTATATAAGAAAACAACCCGATCCAACGGTTCTCAGGAGAGGAGCCCATGCATTTAAATGTCCTAACACAAATGTGGTAAGCTGGGCAAAGCTGCCTTTATACGAAGCTGATTTCGGGTGGGGAAGACCGTTTCATGTGGGTCGGGTCAAAATTGGATATGAAGGAGCTGTTTACATATTACCAAGTCCGAATCCAAATGACAGGACTCTGTTCTTAAGTGTTTTCTTACCAACAGACCATATTGATTCCTTTCAGAAATTTTTTTATGACTTCTAATGGTAATAAAAAGTGAAATTTCTTGTCGCTTTGGATGATCTTATGGAAATGCATGGAGTGTGACAAAGGATGAGTAGTTATTAGTATGTTTTTATTGTGTTTATGCTACGTATTTTATGTCATCCCATTTGGTTTGTTTTCTCAAACCAATATACTACAACAAAAAAATGGAGCTTTGAAGACAAAAGGCTGGAGCAATTTATTTATATCGTCTTTGATTCATATTGGATTAGGGGACTGTTATATTTGTGATGCCCGATTCATTAATTCAATTGTTATAGGAGATAAATTAAAATGTAACTAATTATTTATTTTATTAAGATTAGAGGACAACTGAGGATTGATTTACAACATTATATAGATGTTTGCCCCTCTTTTTCACCCGTGTTGTTGTTAATTTCTTTCTTCTTCCCTTACACTTTGAGAAAATAGATTGCCTCCATCAATGCCCAAATTCAATTTGTGAAAATCATGCTTGTAAACTCCAATACAAACTATCAATTACAATTTGAAATTACAATCCAATTCACAATTCTACAAAGATGAACGACGACCCACAAATCTCTGAAATAAAGGTCAAACGATATATGATTTGAACAAAGATGAAATTTTAGGCGAGGAAATTGTGGGAGCGGGGATAGGAAAAAGAGATGAGCTTAATTGAGTAGGAAGGGAAAGAGGAGAATATATATCAACCGCTTGATCAATCAGCAATCCAACAGTAAAATGGATGTCCGTCAAATGTGTCCATCTTACCTTCGTTTATTTCAGGACAGATCCATTAAGTTCAATTCAGTTATGTTAAGTTCAATTCAATTTTGTTAAGTTTAGTTTAGTTAAGGTCCATTAAATTCAGTTTAGTTAGGTTCATTTCAGGTCTATTAATTCTTATTTCAATAATCATTATTGTAATTAATACTTTAATAAAAATCAATTAATACTTAGATCTTGTTCTCTTCACATTCAATTTTGATTCAGTTCAGTTAAATTCAGTTCAGGTCCATTAAGTTCAGTTTAGATAAGGTCTATTAAGTTCAGTTCAAGTCCGTTAATTCTAATTTTAATAATAAATATTTTTAATTACAACTTTAATAAAAAATAAAAGTAATAATAATAAGAAGAACAATGCAAAAATATTAATATAGAAAAATAATTATTAAATAATGTAGTTAACATTAATTAAAAAAATAGTAGTAATTACTAGTGTTATTGAAATAATAATATTATTAATGTAACTATAGTATAATAATATTTTTTTATTATAATTATAGTATTGATTAATTTGAAAATGTGATATGGGAAAACAAAATGAGATATATAATAATAAAAAAAAACTATTACGTTTTGGAAATCAAATAATAAATGATAATTTGAATCCAAACTACAACATATTAGGGCATCTTTAGTAGCTTGTGGATTCCAAATCTAGGTGTCATGTGGAATAAAATTGTTTTTTACTATTTGGTAATAGTCTTAAAAATAGACAATGTTTATTTATAATATAAGAATAGTAGATTGTCTCTTCCATTTTAAATTGTATTTATTGTAGACAATGTGTATTTGTAGACAACCAAATAGACATTGTCTACAATTAATGATGACACATGAGTGGCACATCATATAGGAAGATAGGATAGACAAGTAGTAAAGATGCATTTTCAAATTGATTATCTATTTCTTCTTATGTGTCAAGACAATTTATGGATAAACAAGCTACTAAAGATGCTCTTATAATAATTATTATTACTAATTCACGTGTAATTATAATAATGATTATTTAACAATCTTGTTGTTATTAAAATTGTTTTATTTATTATTTTATATTTGTAGTTATTAATATTCTATTCTAATGATTAGTGTTAAGAATTTATTAATTTTTAATATTTATTGGTTATACTATTATTTTAATAATTAGTGTATTATTATTAAGTTCAAGTTTATTAAATTCAGTTAGGCTTGTAAACGAGCCAAGCTGTTCATGAATAGCTCAATGTTCGGTTCGATAAAAGCTCGACTCGGTTCAACTCGATTTATAAACGAACAGTTCGTGAACATGATTTTATGGTTCGAATTATAAACGAAATGCACATGAACAAGTCAATATTCAGTTCGTTAACTCGTGAACAAACTCGATTAGAGGTTAGCGAACAAGTTCATGAACTGACTCGATAAATGTTCGTGAACTAGATCGATCATTATTGTTATATATCAAAAATAAAATTTTATAGAACTTAAAATAAAGTATTCTCATATAAAAGTTAACTAATACATCAAAAATAAGTTTATATCCCATTTTAAATTAATAATTAAATTGGCAATGTTGTCGCGAACAAAATAAATGAGTTCGTTCGAAAAAAATTAACGAACAATTCACAAACAAATTGAATGAGTTGTTTGTGAATAGCTCGTGAACAAACAAACACTTAAATAAACAAACAAAAACAGAATTTTAAGTTCGAATTCAAGTTCGGCTCGTGTTCATATAAAAATTAAACAAGAGAACACAAAAATGTTAAAATTTGGCTCGGCTCGTTTACAGGCCTAAGTTCAGTTCAACTCAGGTGCATTAAATCCAGTTAAGTTTAATTAAGTTCAGTTCAATTTAATTCAGATTTCAAAAGTTGAAAAGAATGGAGTCAGATAGATGAACAAAAAACAAGAGAATTATCAATCCAAGGCCCTGTGAAGTTATGACCAACCCATTATTCATTATTCTTTACTCTAAACTTTATTTTTACAATTTTTACTTTATTTATATAGTTATAGTGGCTACATTAAATTCACCCTAACTCAATACTTGATTTTTCTACTGTCAAAAAAGATTCCTTTTATCGAAACACATTTCCTTGTTATTATTATTATTATTAATGTTGTTGTTGTTATAGCAATATGTTACTTTTATTATCATTTTTAACATATATCCAGATTTATTATATTATCATAAGCATAAATTCAAAATATTATAATATAATTAATAATTTATATTTAATTATAATGCATGTTTGTTATTATTAGTGTGTACATCGTAATGTTATATTATGAAATATATATATTTATGTTTAGAACTTTTAATTCATTTAATTTTTACTACTTCATTTAATTTTAAGAAGAATTGGTTATATTTTAACTTAATATATATAATTTAATATTTAAATAATAAAATATTATTATGAAATATAAATATGTTTTAAAGCAATTGAAGGTACCAGGATTCGAACCCTGGTCACCCCACTTACTTTGTGGATGTACCACTCAGACTATATATAATTGGTAAATTAAATTGAAATAATAATATAACATCATTAAAATTATATATTATTCAATTAAATAAATAAAAACTCTAAATCTCATACCTTACTTCATATTTGGAGTAAGGATTTGGAGGAGGGTTAACATCAATCCTACCTCATATATAGCAATTACTCTATAATTAAAGTTCCATTGTACATGCCCTAAAAGGTAAACAAGTTTACATTATTAAACAATTTGTCCGATTTAATCCGTGTTTATAATCTAGACAATGATATTGTCTTTCTTTTACTGCCAATAGTAGAATATATGGTGTTGGTTTAATACATTGCAGTTATTGTCAAGCACTTTGCGTAGAAATCGTAGCTGACAATGAAATTCCTTCTACATTGCAATAATTATTGTACTAATGTCATGAACTCTAATTTGAGTTTTGATATTGGAGAAATTAGCGAGAAAATTTGGAGAAGCTAGTAGCACTTTTAGTCGGATTTTGTTTTGACGGAATTCGAAATTTAGAGAAATTATTCATCTGTTTTAGCTTATTTCCTTACCCGGAACCGAGAACTTGATGAAGCAAATGCAAATGCAAAGAGCGAATCACAAATAGGCGGAAAACAATCTATTAACCACGACAAGAATTTGGTGAAGAATAGATCGAAGACGACTAATGAGGGAGATTGAGAGAGAAAAAAAAAGGAAATAAAAATTTCATTATTAAATTTATCTCAAAGCATCATTTATCTATTAATAGATGTTGGAAGTTTGTGAGATTGAATTTAGGGATCGATATATGGAAAAAAATTAATTTTGTACTAATAATTTGATCCTCAAATACATTATTTTTAGTTGGGTCCATTTTACTAAATTGGATCGAATCATTTGATCAGATTGATCCGGTCATGGGCAAGTTGTTTATTTCCAACATGTATAGTTTATGTTGTTTGATATTATTATTTTAGGCTCTTTTACTACTCGAGTTCAAGGACGTGGTATCACCATTAGTTTTGAAATAAAAAATAAAAGGGTAAACTTCAAAAACCTTCTCTATGGTTTCACAGTTTTTTCGAAATTGTCTCTGTGGAATTTTTTTTCAAAAGCATGCTTATTTTAATGATCGTTATCAAAAGACTACTTTTTTCATGACTCTGTTAAACGAAAAGGGGTATTTTGGGAAAAAAATCATCAATCTCCTTGATGTATGACATGGCATCATCTCTATCATCCAAATTTTTAGTCAAACATATGTTCAACAATTACTTCAAAGGGGCCAAAAAATTGAAAGCCGATTGTTACTTTCTTGTCAAAACATAATGGCTTTCAATCGGCTACTTTCTTGTCAAAATTTAAAGTAGCAATTGGCTTTCAATCCTACGAAGATGAAGGGCCAAAAATCATCAATCTCCTTTTAGCTTTCAATCATATATTGATCAAAAAATTGCAAATGAAGAAGCCATTAATGCTTCAAAGAAAGCTTTTGACCACAATCCTTCTCGTTTCCCTCGCCGCGCTGCCGTCATCATCAAAGCCCCCTGCTACCGCAACCTCTATTCGAACAAAATGCGGACCTATTTGAGGAAACCAAACCGCCATCAATTATCGAGTCAAAAAACATGCTCTTCTCGAGCTTCATCTGGAGGAAGGGGATTTGGTTTGCCTAAAGAAATTACTGATGGGAAAAATGGAACTGGATATTTGGAATTGGGTTTTCATTTTTAATATAAATTTCCAAACGTATTATCGACAAATTTGAAAGCATAGAGAATACTTGAAGAAATTAGGGTCTAAATTCAGAATCCAAGTACAACAAGAAGTCGAATTGCCCTCGCCTATACCTCTATTCAATGTAGGGGACTTCTCTCATCAGCCTAAAGCAGGCACAAAGGATTTTGCAACTGTCTTACAGGAAAATTCAAAGGAATGAAAGCCGACTGCTACTTTCTTGCCAAAATTTTAAGCCACATTCAACCTATAGTTCAATTTTGCTAAGTAGTTCCAAATTTCAACATATTTCGAGCAAAGATGAGATGAATTGGAATTTGTTTGGGAAAATTATGTTTACAAGTGGTTTAGGGTTCATAAATATGGGGAAGAAGAAGAAGAAAAGGAATCCTGATATTGTTTTGATTTTATACTAGTTAATTCTTGGTTTACCGAAATTACCCCTTTGCCACATCATAATTTTAGATGGAATCATAAAAAAAATAGTCTTTTGATAACGTTCATAAACACGAGCATGCTTTTGAAAAAAAATTTCCATGGAGACTATTTTGAAAAATATTGAAATCACATGGGAGGTTTTAAAAGTTTACCCAAAATAAAATTGCTAACCATTTGGACTAAGGTTAAAATTTGGATGGACATTCTCCATCTTCATAGAGGTTGATGCAAATCCATGATTTTCCAATAATATTCCTCACAAGACTGGATGGAGATTTTTTTGATATTTGAATCTTCACGGGGATGTCATTTTTCAACCAAAAAATTTAAGAACCCAATTAGCTTAATGGGTTTTAATTTACAATAATAAGTATAAACTAGGGATGTCAATGGGATGGGGATTATTCGAAACCCGCGGTATCCCTCTACAAGAAAATCACACAATTGAATGGAATTGGCAACGGAAACAACATTCTGCAACGGATTTGCAACGGAATGGATTCCATTGCAATATGCGTCCTTGCAGATTGATCTGCAACGTTTTGAATTTCCATTACAAAATTGCAACGGAATAAGTGACCCTTGCTAATTCCGTTGCAAAACAGCAAGTACAGTTCTCTTGCGAAATCTGTGATTATTTTGCAAGTATAAATCTCTTGCTTGATGTACTTGCTGATTTGCCAGTGGATTATCCCTTGCTAAATACCCTTGCAATTTGCAAGTAACTCGTTCGTTGCAAAATTCCGTTGCAGATTTACAAGTTAATTTTCTTCGCAAATACCCTTGCAGATTTGTGAGTCTAAAATCATGTACAAATTACTTGCAAAATTCCCTTGCAAATTACAATTTTACAAAATTTCAATTAAAAATTAAATTTACCAAAATAAATTGTCATTTCTCTTTGAATCATTTGATTTGTCACACAAACTTTGAAATATTAATAAAATATTAATATATATATTGAGCTCCAAAAAATAATACAATACTTTCTACGTATTAATAATCCAAAAAAGGCAAGCTCCCTATGTAATATAATTACGGGAAGTGGTAATATTCCAAAAAATATATCTCTAACTAGCTGACACTAATTATAGCCAAAAGAACTAGTATTGTCAAAAAATTCTAGCCCCAATAATTCTCAGTAATCATTCCAAAATACTAAGTCATAAAAAACTATCCTTGAGAAATTGAAGTACTATGTCAAAAATTCCAAGGAACCAATGCCAAAAATTCTTCTTTTTTTATCTTTCCCGCCAACTATTTCCATGTATAGTTGATTTCTATCGACCTCATTCAAACCCAACTCTTCAAGAAGACGTGTCAGTGTCTCCTACGAACAAAAGCAACCATTACTTACCACCAAAGAGATAAAATACTCATAATAATCACACTAATTAATAACGTTGAATAAACAAAGGCATGATTTTCGAAATGAACCAATCATGTAGATTTCAACAATTTCAGCAAAAAATCACATTGTATCGCAATTTCAGCAAAAAAAATCAACCATTACTTCACACCATGCTAAAAAAAGTCATCATGCTGAACTTTAGAGATTTGATTTTGTAGACATAGTTAGTGTTAAATGTTTGTTGCTCATGTGATGAGTCAAATCTTTCAATCGACACATTAACAAAACATTAATTAACTTATGTTTTCTATAACTGTCATGCATTATCCTAATTGCCAGTGAGGGAGAAGAACATGGAAAAATAAGTGGATTTGAGTTGAGTTTATAATAACTAGACAGCATCTTACATTGTTGAACAAAACAAGGATGTATTCAATAAATTAACGCAATGCATTGATAAAAAAAGCATAAATTTAGGAAGCATACGACACTGCTCTTCTACTCTGAATCTCCACATTTCGTAGCACAATAATAAAGTCATTGCCTCTGAAATTCATAGATTTATTTCATAGCGATTTACCAACCATTAAAGTGACAGCAGCTCAACTATAAACAAGCTTATGTTTAAATTGTAGCCAACAAGAGCCGCATACACAGATCCGAAAGAGCTAAAACCTCAGTTTTCAAGAAAAATGAAAATACTGCCAAATTTGACGACTACATGTGCATTATTCAGTTTCTACTTCCTATTTCATGATGTACATGATAGATTCTACATTTGTAAAATGACCTAACAACAAACAATACTATTCAAACAAAACCTCCTAAGAAGTAGAATACTATTAAGGATTAATCCCTGGCTTATATAAGTTAATCCCCGAATATATTACTGGTGCACCCTAAAAATGGGAACTGGCAATCCAAGTCCACAAACTAGCATATAAATTACAAATTACAAACTAACAACACATTTCTTTTAAATACCATCTCATTGATTAATTTATTTATGACTTATTCCATGCAGAGAAGTATAAATTTTACATTTTTAGCAATAGAAAGACACCGCCAACAACCCCCAACATCTCATTTTTGTTCTAGCTAGCTTTAATCCATCTTAAAGAACTAGAATAAGATAGTGAAATTACACTAATACCCAAACCTGGTGTGCTAATTAGAGCATGTGAAGGAGGCAGTGCTATTGTTGCTTTCTGACCTCCAATTTGAGCTTTAGGTATAGGCCTCTGCTCACCTAGTTGTGGTTGTTTCTTACTTGGTTTTGGAGGAAGATCTCGAGACCCCGGATGATTTGGCATACAATTTACAACAATAGACACAATTAGTAAAGCACTAAGTATTAAAAGCAAATACTATAACATCTTAGTTTTATAAAATGCAAGACCACAACAACGGATTTCACCAACAATCAAGAACTTGAGTTTTTGAAATATGAAACTAAAAAAGC
>CATIWQ010089078.1:0-15357 GCA_949673415.1 Euphorbia schlechtendalii | reverse complement strand
AAGTTTTAGTTATACCATAGTGATTTTTATCATCATTTCATTAAATCCTCATATATTTAATAAAAACCAACAAAAAACATTTTGTCTATATTTGATATTCCAAAGATATTTGATTTTCACTTATATAGCATCAGAGTCAAGAAGAAAATGGCACCTGCATGAATTCATGGCCATAATAGTAGTTTGTTATAAAACAATGGCCTAATACATCAACACCTCTAAAGTTGGCTCAGAAAATCGGATGTCATTCTTAACTTTCAAAAAGACCAGTTACCCCCTTAACTTGGCAAAAATGCACCAGTTAGCCCCCTCAACGCCACGTGTCAGAATTTGGTTAGTTTGACTTTTCAAAGATGTCATTTTTTTTTATTTTTCTCTCTCCAACCAGAAGTTGACACGTGGCATTGAGGGGGCAAACTGGTGTATTTTTGCCAAGTCAAAGGGGGTAACTTATCCTTTTGAAAGTTGAGGATATTATCCAGTTTTCTAAACTAATCTTAGGGGGTGTTAATACATTTTGCCTAAAACAATCATACTATGACCTCTTGTTTCAAACTTTCAATATTTAAAGAACTCATTTCATTTTACACTAAATGAATATAACTCTTTCAACTTTGAAAGTACACCTATAATTAGGGAAAATTATAGAAATGACATGTCTTGAGGACCCTTTTTTGCATGCTTAACATTTGTCACAAAATAAATAAAATAATAAAAAAAATAAAATTTTAAGATAATTTTTAGTACACATGTCACACATGTAAGAGAATAATCATTGGTTTGTTGAAACAAAAAAGTAAGGTGGATGGGGGTTGGTGCTCAATCGTTGAGCTATAAATAGGCTAATTAAAATTTTAGCCCATTCCAGGCATAAAATTTTTAGTGGGTTCAGCCAAATGTTTTTAATAGCCTAATTAATTGTCCAAATTTACTACATTTTTTCCCTCACTTATATTTTCTAGTGGCTCTCCGTTTTTTATTCTTAGGGTATTTATTAAAAGAGGGTTGTTTTCCTACATTATTTAGATCTTATGTTTACCTATTTACAATTTAGGTCCATTAAAGAGTAAATTATATACTCTCATCCAACAACCAAACATAATTACATAATGGAAATACAAGAAAATACATAAAAATATCTAATTTTATTATGTTTTTACATATCAAAGAATCATATATTATCCTTTTATGTAAAAAAAACTTTTGTTATTTTTGCTTTAGTATCAAAAAGATTTTCATAATTATATTTTTACATACATTTTCTTATGCTAGTTTTCCAACATCTTCATGAAGCTTTATACCCGGTATAAGAGTGGCGTATGGCCTTTAAACAACTCATTTTCCAATAATTTTTACAATTAGTTTTGAAAACCCATAAAAACTATCTTTTGAAGACATTATACCTAGTATAAAACTCTTATACTAGTTTTTTTACTACCTTTTCATGAAGGTCTTATACTTGGCATACGAGTTTGTTGGTCCTAAACGGCTTAATATTAACAGCAGAGGGGGGGGGGTGAATGTGTTTCTGGATTCTTTTAAGATTTACAAAATTCTTTTACCAAGTTCAATTTTTAGATGCATGCTGAGTGAAAAAAGCGCTGTGCTGGGTCTAAAAACTATAAATTGCTTAATTTTGCTAGCATAGTTTATCTTCAATTGTTGCTGAATACTTTACTCTTCTCGAATTGTTTTTTCAAGCAAATACTTATAAAAATGAGAGAATGATGGATGAGCAAACAAAGTAAAGGCATATACACTATCTTGGTTTAGCCCCTTGCCTACCTCTAATCTCTAGATTCCTCTCCGAGCTTTAATCCATTAGTGTTTTCTTTCCTTCCTTAGGTGGAGAAGTCTTTACAACGGGTAGAAGAGATTACGAAAAGTACCCACCTTTTTAACTACCTCTCAAACACAGTTTAGGTAATCTTCCTCAACTGTCACTCAGATTTCTTAATAGAAAATGCTAACTAAGGATTTCAACTTATAGAAACGTTGAATCCTTTTACAAAGTTAAAACTTAAGTGCTATCTCTCTGTTACAAACAGATATGATCGATTTGTGTTTGCTTGATTGCTTGAATTGGAATTTTTGAAGGCTGTGATTATTTGAACAGAGTTTCACCTCTTTAAGAAATTCGAGGTGATTTACCAAGTTTGAACATTTGTTTCAATATTCTATTTATAATTGAAGGTCTTGGAAGTAGCCGTTGTAAACTTCTCGTCCTAACAGCTTTCTCAATTTCTTTTCTCTTCAAATCTTTTGAATGTTCCCATTTGAAACAAATTCTAGGACGTTTAGAGACAGAGATTTCGAACGTTGAAGTGCGAGATTAATCCATTAATCTAAAGTGTCAAAAACTCATATGTCTTCAAGAAATCTAGTTTGATAGAGAGGAGCGCAAGTTGCAAAATGGAATTTTGTAATTCGTTGACTTGTTAACGTTGCAGAGTTGCGCGAAGACACCGAGAAGTGGGGCATGTCATAGGATTCCTTTTACCTTGGACTTTAGTGAGGAATCTCTAACATTCTGTACCGATACCTTTTGGATGTGAGGACCACTTGAGTATCTTCTTTAATTTTAGTGCCTTTTTTCCTGAAAGGCATCAAAGGGATATTTAGTTTCTCATAGAAACCATTAAACGTATATGTGTCAATTATTTCTCTAAGTGTCAAAGTAACTCAGGTTTTATCATAAAACCTCACTCAGCTTAGCTGAGTCTATAGCTTTATAAACTATGTAATACTAGGCTAACTCAGCTTTTCTTACTCTAAGCCATAACTTAACTAATCACTTAGTAAATTGAGTTGTTTTCCCTTAAATAAACTCGAGTAAACTTGATTAATTCAGAGTCTATTTAGTACTCAATTAACTTCACTATCCTAGTCAGTTTGTTATTTTCAAAACATTTTAAGTACTGTGAAAAACTTTTATCTTAGGTTCAATTATCTCCCCCATTTTGGACAGATAACAAACTAGGTAGTATAAGAGATTAATTGAATAAATAGTTTAAAGATATAGAAATATCTGATAGATGATGTAAGACTCCCTCATGCTGAGTGAATTCCTTAGATAGTTAGGACTCCCCCATACTAAGTGGATCTTCTTCAGTCAGCTTAACTCCCCCACACTTAGATGACTTTTTTTCCGATTTGGGACATTATCTTACTTCAGCTTTTCTTTTAGGTTGGTCTTTTGTATGTATTCTTGTAAAATAAGTAGAAATAGTATAAAAACTTAAGCAAAATAAGAAGTTAAGAAGCTCTTAACTTGATATGGCAAAACTCGTAATTTATTAATAATCAGAAGTACTTGGTCAGTCCACAAATTGTGTTCTGACCTAATTTTTACATTAAGTCCTACTATAGAGATTTGCCTATTCTAGAATTACGCATATTTGTGTTGATGAGATGAGTCAGGCTGAGAAGAGGATGGATTTTTGTACTATTGATGATGAGGGCGCTTAAGCATAGATGACTTGTTGAGATTTGCAATTCGAGTCGCATCTTCAGATACCTTCTCCCCCTTTGTAATCTGTCCCTTCACAATTTGTTCAAGGTAGATGTTAAAGGAGTCCAAGGCAGATTGAAAATCCTCTTGTCTATCAATAATCAGCGAAGAAATCTCTTACTTCAACATCTCTTTTCCCTGGGTTATCAAGAAGTCTTGGTCATTGAGTTTAGTGAGCAGCAAATAATGGCACCTAGAGAGATGAGCGATTTGTTCAAAGCCTTGGCAAGCAAACTATTGAAAGCACTACAACAGAGCTTTGAAATCTGAAGCATATAATGTGATCTTCAGCTTAGCTTCCATATCAAGGATCCTTGGGCAGATGGATGGTATACATCTTGCAGTGTAGTTGATATCCTTTAGATCATATATCCCAGTGGTCACAAGTTATCCCACATTCTTTTATAGATCTTCAATCTTGACCTTAAGCATGTTTAACTTTTTGTGTATTGAGAGACCGTTGTCCGGATCTAGAGACTCAATGGGCTTTAGGAAAATTTTTCCCATGGCTTTTCTTAATGGAATTATCCGTGTTGTTGTTGACATCTATGCAAATAGCATCGAACTTGTCTGTGAGGGAGTCAATGTTCAATATGGGCTATTTATCAGCCTTCTTGGTGGTGGCATCCACTGTCTTAATTACAAGATCCAGCTTGTCATCATAATTGACCATGAGTATAGCAGCTTCGCCATACTGTGTCTTATATCCTTGGTGGTTTCCACCTCCTTTAGGACATGCTTTATATTCTGATCAGTGCTCTTCTTGATCTTGGCTTGCTATTCGCCAAACTTATGAAATTGTGTAACTTGAGTTGCCATGGTGGCATTCAAGTTACTCAGTTGATCAATAACAACTACTACACTACCCTTTATCTATCTTGCTACCACATTAGTGAGAGCAGTAGACGTGGGGATAGATGTAACAGCTGTACTGAGCTGAGCTGTAGAATCAGATAAGCCTGATAAAATCAAAGCCATCTTAATCACCAAGCTCTTAGCGCTTTCCTTAGCTAAGTAATTGCAAATCGCAAATAAGATACCTTGAATCTTTTCAAACTCTTCAAAGTACATAGATTCAGAGGGTATGGTTGAATGTTCCTCGAACATAGGAAGCTTAGCCTTGGGTTCAGTGGATAAGTCCGTCAATTCTTGGGCTAATAACATATTGCTTATTTCTCCATCCAACTCAGCATCAGATTTGAGCATTGGGAATTTCTTCCTTGCTAACTCCCTTATCTGAGCCAAAATGGCTGAATTAGCTAAGTCCTCTTGGATTGGCTTGCTGCTGAACTCAAGTACTTTATTGGCTATAAAATTTACCTTAGTACCATTAGCACGTGATTTTCTAAGCTGAGTGGAGTTCTCAACATTAGGAACTTCTCTAACCAGAGGGGTTAGAGGGGTTGTGGATGGTTGTGAAGAAAAGTTTGGTGTAGAACTTTATACATTTGAAGAAGTAGGGATAGGTTTAGATTTTATAGGGGAAGGTATTATTGCAGTTTGTGTGTTCACTGGAAGAGAAGAAGCAGTGTTTTGAGTGTTAGAAGGAGAAGAAGGTGGAGAGAAGGAATCTTCTAGGATATTTACTAGACAATTTACAGTATTAGAGAGTGGAGGTTGAGGATTTACAGAAGGAATATCAGTATCTACATGAATAGAAATTGAGGGATTTACAGGAGAAGAGTTAGGAAGAATTACAAAATAAATGGGGGTAGGATTTAAAGGTGCTTCGGGGTTAGCTGTTTAACCCAAGGATGGGTTAGCTTAAGGCATTTCAAAATGAGTAGGAAGAGTCTCAGTCTGAGTGAAAGAAGGTATGGGGATACTGGGATCAGGAAGATCGAATTCTCCCTAATTAGGGATTAAGTGTTTCCAACATCCTCCTCACTTCTCACCACTTGAATGTTTTTCATGAGTAGTCTATTAGTGGTAGTGTGCTTGCGCTAAGTCCCTCTTTCTTTGTAATTAACTTCCTCCACATGGGCCACAGTACTAGGATTTATTGTTGCTGAGTCCTCTTTACTCTTCTTGGAGTCCCCTAGGCCTTTTGTTTCGTCAGAAACAACTAATTTGAGCTTTTTTTGGCACAAGGTCTCCTCTGCCTCCACAAGATCTCCTTTCTCCTCTTCTTACTATCTTGCCTCAACTTCCCTTTGAGCGCGAGTTTTGGTCTTCATTTACCTTCTTTGTCTTATTCGGAGTTGGGCTGGTGTATCTCCTACCCTTGTTTTTAGGGCTCTTCTTTTGAGACTTTGAAGAAGTAGCCTTTGGTCTCGGTGAGGTTGTAGTAGCTGAGATTTGCTCCATCTTTGCTGAAAGAGGAAAATTATAGTTAATATCCTCATTGCCTCCCTCGAAGTCAACCATAAAGCCATCTTCTTCTTCTTCTTTAGGCACATACAAGGGTATTACTTATGGTATACACTTCAGTTTCCTCTTTTGCTAAGCTTTGTTGTACCTAATATGCACTTGATCATGATATAGCTTGGTGTAGTGCAGTAAATCCAAGGTCTTCTTTACTAGCACCACTATATCACTTAGCCCTCTAAGGTATGGGGATATATCCATCTTCACTACCTTCATTAAGGCAGTGATGAGGTAACCATAATTATAGACAGTAGTTATCTTGGTTAAGTATTGAAGAATCACCACTGCCCAATTGAGATGCTTACCCTCTACTATATAGTAGACCACACACCTCTCAAAGTATGTGCAGCTAGTGACAGATCCTATCTTGGGTAACAACAGCTTCACAGCATCTTGTGGTAAACTCTTACTGTCCAGCTCATCCCAGTCGTAACTCTCTCCCCTGAAACATAGTTTTCTAGGAGCTCCCAATCCTCTGGCATAATAATGACATTTTAATCGCCAATCCTCCTAAGTAAAGTGCCTTTGTGAGGTATTTGAGGATGCTTGCTATCAGCCTAGAGTAGATTAGGTGGGAATTTCCATCAATCTCCACTAGTAGGACGTCATTGAAGCCTTGGATTGTCTAGAGGTTTTGATAGAAAACCCTAATGAGTCATGCAACACCTAGACCTTCAAGTTGTAGAAACTAGCTCAGGTTCTGCTTCTTAATCACTCTATGCATGATGCGATTCCTGAGAAGACTCTCATAATCAACTCCATATATTGGTCCAAATTCTATATTGGATGCCCATTCAAGTTTTGTGAAAATCGTTCCTTTTGGGAAAGTGATTTTCTCTTGCTTACCCTCATCATTCACATAAATGCTTCTCGTTGATACTACTTGAAGTTTGAAGGTTATCTTGGTGATCGCCATTTTAGTGAGAGGAAAAGGATTTGAAAGAAAAGGAATTAGGGTTCTTTTGCTCAGGAAAACGATTAGGATTCAAGAGTGCATGTAACCTCTCTCTTCAACTCCTTCAACTTTTATAGACCTCTAAGATTAACACTTGATTCACCGACTAAGTAAAATGGTGAGTTTAACAATAGTCGGTAACAATTCAAAAGCAAGTCTTTTGAAAATGTGGGTTTTTGATTTTAACCACAAAACTGAATCTCATGGTGTTAAAAATTAAACAGTCTTAACTACGTGTTACCTCATTTGGCTGAATTAGAATTTGGTTTCCAACACTTAGCCAAATTTCTTGATTTTCTCCATAGGGGGTTAGCCATTCTAATAAACTGCCTTAGAATATTGAATTGCTTCTTTGGCAATGGTTTGGTGAATATGTTAGCACACTTATCCTTTGAAGGAACATACTCTAGTTTGACATCTCCCCTTAACACATGATCTCTTACAAAGTGTTTTCTTATATTAATATGCTTCGTCCTGCCATGTTGAACTGATTTTTTGATTGGTCAATTGCGCTCTTGTTGTCACACATAACTTCAAGACATTTAGACTTTATACCATAATCTTCCAGTTGCTGCTTAATCCATAGCAATTATGCTACACAACTTCCTGCTGCCATGTACTCAACTTTAGGTGTACTCAGTGTAACAGAAGTTTGCTTCTTATTGTACCACAAGACAAGGGAATCTCTAAGGAGATGACATCCTCCTGTGGTGCTTTTCCTATCGAGCTTGTCTCTTCCATAATTAGCATCTTTGAATCCTCTTGGAGTGAAATTAGTACTATTAGGATACCACATACCTGCATCAAGAGAGCCTTGCAAATACTGAAGAATCCTCTTTACAGTTGCTAAATGAGATTCTTTAGGGTCAACTTGATAACGAGCACAATAGCACACATCATACTGAATGTCAGGCCTACTAGCTATAAGATAAAGAAGAGACCTGATGATTCCTTTGTAGAACTTGCTATCTACTAGTTTACTAGTCTCATCTTTACTCAAGATAGTATTAATTGCTATGGGAGTGGACATAGGCTTCGAATGCTCAATATCAAACTTCTTCAGGACTTCTTTAGCATACTTCGATTAACTGATGAAGATTCCATCTTCACTCTACTTGATTTGAACTCAAAGGAAAAAGTTGAGCTCTCTTCATATAAGCGTTATATGCATACTCGAATATTACCCTCTATTAAGCATATTATAAAGTATAAAGGACATAGTAAGCACTCCTTGATTAATTTCTCTCAAAGCATTTTTAGGTAACCTAGGATGCTAAAACACTCTTAGTGGTTGCATTTTATGTAACATACCACTCTCCCCTTTTTTCAGTGGTTGCATTTTATGCTCCATACCACTCTCTCATATTTTTCTTTTAAGCATATGTTTTTGAAGTATTTTGTATTTTGCACCCATTTTTCATGCTATACTTTCTTTTCTTTCTTTTACTCAATGAATGGTTGCAGTTTCTGCTCCGTACCATTCCTCACCTTTTACATAACTCATTGGTTATCCTCTCTTTCTTTTGATTTTTCTTCAATACCCTCATCCTTTATTGATCAATTTCAAAGTATTATGGCTATAGTTTCCTAACACTTTAAACACACTCCATACTTATAGGACTTATTCGAGATTTGCATATAAAACTCATACTAAGAATACCATTAGATATTACTCCACTTAAACTTATCGAAAGCATTAAACTAAAACTATATAACTTATACTAATTCATGTTGCATCGAAATATATATCGAAACTTATTTGGAATGTTGCTTTCGAATGTTACTCATCACTCATCCTTGCCAAATTGATAAATGTTGTGCACTAACATTAAACTTGTAAATACCTAACACTCACAATAACCTTGGACAAATTTTAGTAAAGTATAAGAAATGATAATGTATAATTAACAAAAATATCAAGAAAAATTTTCAAATTCTTCGATTTTTTTTGTTTTATTCAATTTTTTTTAGATTTTACGGGATTTTTACAAATGTCCCCCCACACTAAAGAACACAATATCCTCGTTGTGAGACATTATAAAAATCAAAATTAAAGCTAGTCTAAAAATAGAATTGAAAAAGATAAAGTTAAGAAAAGAATAAACCCGTTCTATTGCGAAGGAGAATCCGGTGGACTAGGAGTGAATTGACAATTTTATTTTCTAAAGAATGAAAGTAATTTTCGAAGCATCGATTTATTACTTTTCTTTAGAATTTTCATATCTTTTTTCATAACTCCAAGTTCTGCTTGGCAATTATCTAGCTTTAGTTGCATGCTAGCCTTCCAATCTTCCGGAGCTTCTTCGTCCTCTTTATCATCTTCTTCTATCTCGGTCATCAGGGCTTTTCCTTTGGAATGGCTTATGGATGGATCAGATGGTCCGATGGAAGAATCTTCTTAGTCAAGCTAAGTTTCTTGGTGCGGTTGGAGTAGGAGTAGAAAGAATAAACACCTTCGTGTTCTTGGAGTAGTCCGGTTTTCTTCAAATAAGTCCCATCCATGTAGCGAAAAATGCTCACCAGGTTGTTGAACATAGGGGAGTTCACCTCTTGCACCCAAGATTATGGCGGTGATAATCTCGGCCGCTCTAATCTTGCTTCTCATGCTCGTTGAGTTCTTCTTCATCATATCCCATATGATATCCACAAATTTTGCTTTTTGTTTCATCATAGTGCACGAAAGAACAAACAAGTCTTTCTTTTGGACCTTTGCATTCTCTACTCGACAAAAATACCAAAGTGGAAAGGTATTTGTGGAGAAGAAGAATGCATTCATCCTTAATAAGTTTGTTAGGAGAATTTTTGGGATCGAAGACTGTCTTACCTGATAAATTTGCCCAAACTCTATTAGGTTGAAACGAATCCTTCATGCTTGATGAATTAGCAATCTCGAAATCGAACCATTCACCCATCATCTCTTTCGTGACGGTGCATTGTTGTCCTTGATTACGAAATTGTATTGCTCTCTTCCTTGAATCTTTGTAGTCGAATGTTACCAAACACTCTATAATCCAATCTCCATTTTGAGGGAACACAAATCCATAAATTTTTTAAGAATAAGAGTCGAAAGGTAGGCTTCCATCTCTTCACGGAGATTAAGAGTTTCTAAGAAGACTAAATCGAGGAATATCATTCCGGTGATATCCAACTTGCTTAGCTTCTGAAATCTCTTGCCCTCTTCTCTTATCCTTAATAGGAAAGGACAATCAAATTCTTCTTGAATTGATTGGGATCCTCTCTTATGTGCTTCTCTCTTCACACGAGTCATATTGGTTTTGAAGAAAAAAGGTTTGAAAAGGTTTAGATGCTTGAATGTAGAAGATGAGAAAATTAAAAAATTTGAAGGTTTTCTTAGAAGGTGTGGTGGCTAGGGTTCGACTCGGACCTATTTATAGAGGTTTAATGGGTCTCTAATTGGTCATAAATGGGATTTTAGCCTTTTAGGTTCAAAACTAGCCATTAATGGCGGTTACGGACATCTGTCGCGTGTCAGTTCACAATCTGTAACGGTTATATTTTCCCCATGTCACGATCACGAAGGCCAGTTGTGATGGTGACTTTCTTCATGATAGAAACAGAATGTTTTGATACCCAGTGATCACGAGCGCGAATTGAGTCGCATGTTATTCTTTGCTCTTCAAATTTCTTCAATTTTTAGACTTGTACCTATAAAAACTTAGAAACACTAACACAAACAAACTTTGTTAAATACAAATGATAAATATATACTAGTATACCTTGAGTAATCATGGTGATGATAGCAATTGAACATCAATGTCTTGTTGTTCAAATTTATTTCCATATTTAACAAATATTTACAAGCAAACATACAAAAAAAAAAAAACAAATAGCAAACAAACAGCAAACAAACAAACAAACACAACTAAACTTAAAAAGAAACACTATACAAGGTTCTAATTCGAAAAGAAAAGAAAAATATTCATGGGGGAAGTGATCCCATTATTCTGTTTATCTCGTAGTAAGATTCCCTTAAATCTTGCTCGACATCAATCAGTGGATCACGAATGACTTCAATTTTTCTACGAATCGAAAATTGCCCTTCCATAAGGTCACTCAACCTTCAGTGGAGGTTTGAATCTCTACGCTCCTCTTCCTACGCATTTTCCCTTTCTCTTTCTCTATCTACTTCCACCCTTTCTTCCCATGGTTTCCATCCATAGGTTATTCTATCCTCTCTAATGTACCTTTCGAAGAAATTATACTTAAATGAGACTTCCATTGTTAACTCCGGAATTACATCTTCACTAGTGAAAATTTCCATGAAATATGGTGATCTTCCTATTTGTCCCAAAAGATTCACCATTGTCCGGCACCCATATTCGGTCATTTCAGGATTTTATGCTTCAGACATGAGTGCCTCCATCATAATCCCAAAAACATCGACAAGTGTGCCCTCCAAAATTGCTTCCAAGATAAACAATTCTTCAAGTCTGACAATATCGGAGTTAGACTTGCCAAAC
The DNA here is from genome assembly GCA_949673415.1 of Euphorbia schlechtendalii. NCBI lineage: Eukaryota > Viridiplantae > Streptophyta > Magnoliopsida > Malpighiales > Euphorbiaceae > Euphorbia > Euphorbia schlechtendalii. The sequence goes on along the minus strand of CATIWQ010089078.1, from coordinate 4,043 downwards.
AATGCTCCACTTAAGTAAAAGTGTAGTGCCAACAAACAAGGATCACGCATCCACTAACTATAGGTAGATTCTTGTTCATAATAAGTTTGGCCCGTTAAGCGATTCCACGTTGGTACAAGAGTCCAACCAGGAAGCATCTTATAGAAACAATCCCTCGGAAATCCCAAATACTTTTCTAAAGCCTTCTTCGTAAGCTTGTATTCTTTCCCATGGTGGTGATAGATCAAGCAGTTTTGTCTATCATTTCTCCATGCCACTATGACCAGCATTTCCATGCAATTGTTCACATTGTTCCCGAGAATTAAATTGGAGTAAATGACAAAATTAAGTATTCGGAGATAATACATAATTCTATCAAATATACCCAAATGAATAAGACTATTCCTATGAATCATATAGAAACTCTTAAATTCAGCAACTCGGATCATTTCACAATGATCTCCTTCTCCCTCTTAATAAATAGGGAATGGCATTTCATACCATTCCTGAATATTCTTGGGCTGAAAAACATCGAATTTCATTGGATAATCCATTTTGTAAGAAAGAAAATTTGTAAGGAATGGAAGGATTTTAGAATTTGGAATATATTTTGGTTTAGAAAGAAGAACTCAGATTGCAGAGGTGGGTGATTGATGAATAGTCGTGCATCAATTTTATAGAGTTTAGTGAAATAACTATTGAATAACTGTCCAAACTACTGCAGTTATCGTACAAGTCGCGATCATGATCATAATTCTTGATCGTGACTAACAGAATTTTGAGAAATAGAAAGTTTTGTAGGAAATTCATGAGCGCAATAGACAGTCGCGAATGCGAATAGGAAAATAGAAGAAAATTTTCTATTTATCAAGAATTAAGATAAAAAATTATGACGTATCACCTCCATGATGATTATTTCATAATCTTTTCATATCTAGAATAAAATTAGAAAATTGTATAATTAGGAAATGAAATAAATAGATATAGTTAATCTCTAGAATGCACTTGCCTTCCCTGGACAATTCGATCTCTGGAACGCACTTGCCTTCCCTGGCAACGGCACCAAAAACTTGTTCACCACTTTTCTACTAATAAGTTTAATAACTTTTTCACAAAGAGTTTGGCTATATATTAATGGTGCCAAAAACTTGTTCGCGTAAAGTATAGGTGTTATCAGTACCTCTTATCAAATAGGAAAATGATGATAACTGTAAGTATACAGTTGCGATGTAGTTTTAAAAGATATCGATCCCACAGGGAAGGAATAACTCTAAAGATCAACAAGGAAGACAAAATAAAAGAAAATAATATATATTGATATTTTGGATAAGAGGGTTAGAATGAAAAATGAGTTAATATAGATATGAAAGATTAGAGAATCTAAATATATAGATTTTTCCTACGAAATAAGGATAGCAGAGAAAACATGCAAGTTCAACAAAGATGTTATGATTCACTAAACTAATCTAACAGACTTGGTTCAAAATATCCGTTCAATTATTTGCTGCAGAGCAACACATGAAATAACTTTTCTAAACCTAGCGTAAATGAAATAAGACAATCATAAAAACCTGGACAACATCAATACTATGCTTAGTACGGGTCACTCTCATATAGCCACATTTAGCAAGTTACCATTCCAAAAATGTTGGCTCACTAAACAACGTTATATCATAGATCCAGTGATTATACATGATATTGTTAACCCTGAAACAACTCTTAAAATTAACTCCAACACATATAACTTTATTAATATAAAAGACTTAACATGAAATATGCATTATGACACATAGACATATCATAAACTTTGAAATAGAAAGTATAAGTAGAATGCAAAGCAAAGTTGTAAGGTATGCAAGTGAAAGCTAAAGTTGATCAAACAGTATCCACTCTTTAATGGGAGTCATCAATTCCAGAAATTCTTGCGTCTGCTTTGAATTCGGTCTCGGCCCATACAGAACCTCTGCTAGGATGCTATTCTTTGCGAATATCGAACAAACGAATATTGAAGAATGAAAACTTTTATTGATAAGTGATTTGCAAGTACACTTATACAACAATGCTCGAGAATATAGAGAAATCTAGTGATTGAAACAAGGATTTGAATCACTTAAACATTTTCTCGCTAAAACTTATGAACGTAGCAATTCTCTATCTATATATATACACACACACACTATATCTCACTCATGCACTCTAATGCTTTTCCTCTTGTTGAATCCACTATGATCCATGAAATTGTAAAGTTTGGAGCCCTATTTATCGAGTTCGAAGGGTTGTGTCTATCCATACGAAGAGTTGTGTCCATTGGTGAAAGATTGCATCACTTCATTGTGATTGGTTGAGAAGCTTCAATCTAATCCGCAATGGATAGGCGCCTTTTCATGATTGGTTAATGTTTGATAGGAGTCTATTCATTGGTAGTTGATGGTGGTTGATGGTGGTTGATCATCCTTATCTGGTGGTTGGTAGTTAAGAAGATTAAACTAAAAAAAATCCAAGTCCCGACCGCAATATACAAGTCATGATCGTGAATATTTGATTGGCAGATTTCTATTTTGAAGAAGAATAATTCATGACTGTGAATGATTGTCACGACCGTGAATTGCATTTTTCTTTAAAATTCTCCTTGTAACTTCACCGATCTTTGACAGCTTCGATCCTAAGCCAAATCATTAAGTTCCACGCATCTTTTTGCACCTTTTTCACTCTGTTTTTATAGAATTCCACTTTAGATCATTTTACTCCCAAGATTTACCTAGTATCTGCATTTGCATAAAAAACAACTACATACCACGTGAAACTTTTATATGAAGTATAAAAATGAATTAAATTATAGCGTTTAGTGTATAAAATTAATATGATAATAAGTGTAATTATACACTTATCAAGCTCCACCATAATTGACATTTCGAACTTGCTCTTCATTTTCTTGCTGAACTCTTTGCATAGATTCTCATCAATTGCTCTAAAAATGATATCATCGACATAAATATGGATAAGCAACACATCTTCTCTCCTTCGCCTGATAAATAGAGTAGTATCTGCTTTCCCTCTATCATAGCCTTTGCTGATTAGGAAATTGGTCAGCCTCTCATATCATGCTCTTGGAGTTTGCATCAATCTGTAGAGAGCTTTCTTCAGTTTGAAGACATGCTCAGGATTCTTCGGATCTTCAAAACCAGGAGGCTATCGAACATAGACTTCCTCTTGAATGAATCCATTCAAGAATGTACTTATAACATACATTTGAAACAATTTGAAGTTCATATCTGATCTGAAAGCACACATGATTCGAATAGCTTCAAGCCGGGCTATAAGAGCATAAGTTTCATTATAAATGATGCCTTCTTGCTGATTGTAGCCTTGAGAAACAAGCATAGCCTTATTCCTAACAATAATTCCATCTTCATCAAGCATGTTCTTGAAAACCCATTTGGTGCTGATGATTGATTTTCCTTTTGGCTTAGGAACTAGATCCCAAACATCATTATGCTTGAACTGATCCAGCTCCTCTTATATAACAATCATCTAATAATCATCTCCTTTTACATCTTCAAACTTCTTGGGTTCAATCAATGAGATGAAAGCTAGATGGCTCATCATCCTACTAAGTTGACCTCGCTTCATGACTAGATTATGAACTTCATCAACAATGTTGTCAAGCGGGTGGTTATAATGAGTTCTAATCTCCCTTGGTAGACTCAGATCAACAGTTGGAGGACCTACGATTAGTTGCTGAGGCGGAGGTTAATCTTCTTCATCATTGAAATTGATTGAAAGATCATCGTCTTGATAAGTGTATAATTACACTTATTATCACATTAATTTTATACAATAAACACTATAGTTTTAGTCATTTTTATACTTCATATAAAAGATTTCACGTGGTATATAGTTGTTTTTTATGCAAATGTAGATACTAGGTAAATCTTGGGAGTAAAATGAACTAAAGTGGAATTCTATGAAAAAAGAGTGAAAAAGGTGCAAAATGATGCGTGGAACTTGAAGATTTGGCTTAGAATCGAAGCTGTCAAAGATCGATGAAGTTACAAGGAGATTTC
>CATIWQ010088943.1:0-18230 GCA_949673415.1 Euphorbia schlechtendalii | reverse complement strand
ATGCTTGACCAGGTAATAAATCTTGATATGTGATCTATACTCTTTAGGATTTAGATACTAATACTATGTCTGCTTTTATTTTATTCTTTATCAATTTATTTTATTACCAAAGTATATTAGTTAAAGAACGGTTCCATTTGCGAAGGCTTTAAGAATTTCATTGCTATGCTTTGCTTATCATTTCATTGCTAGGGAAAAGACAAGTCATGGGCTACTTTTAGTCTATTTTACAATGTTTGCTTAAGGTAGAATAATAAGTTATTAATTCAAATTCTGCTCATACATTTTTTATAAGTGCAAGCTCATGGATCTGATGCAATGGTTTATGATCATTTGTGAGATGCCCTTAACTTCTTCGGTTGCATTTCTGTGAACACCAGCTCGGATAATGAAGTCAGCAGCCATTCTGTAAATTATAAACATATATACTTTTAGTAGCGTTATTTTTAGTTTGTATAGTATTATGTATTTTTTGTTCTCGTTTGAATTTGTATACAATTAAATATTATGAATTATATAAAAAAGTGAATTTTAATTTTTTTGAATTATGGCATCAACTAAGTGTTTTACAAATGTGTTGCAATAAGCGCAAAAAGTGTTTCAAATGTGACATAAGTGTTTTTCAAAGAGTGTTGCGAAAACTGGACATGGTGTTGCAAATATGTTAAAAGTGTTATAAGAACAGTGTTGCGAAAAAACAACGAAAGTGTTACGAAAAAAACTAATGGACGTTAACGTTGACGGCGACGGGTATTTTTTGCAACACAAAAAAAGACGTTGCAAATACTAAAAAAGTGTTGCGAAAAGTTACTTGTCGCAACACATTTCTTAGTGTTGCGGAAAAAAGAAAATGTGTTGCGAAAATGACTTTTCACAAGGGAAGCATTACCAACGACTAAAAGTGTTGCGACAAGTGCTTTCGCAACACTTTTGGCACTTTAGGCAACATTTTTTCGTTGTTGTGACAGGCCATTTATGGCGTAGTGATCTGAGTAAACTATTATTATAGAGAAGATCATGTTGCCAAGCATCAACATAATCAAAATAGCTATAAGCTATTTCTTTACCCCTTTTAAGAGTAAATAAATCTCTATCCCATTCTTCTAGGGCATTTACTTTAAGTATTGTAAATTTTGCAAATGCCCATTCAGAGTTACTCCGAGACATTGGTTCAAATTTTATTGAACCTGTTTCTTCTAAGAGAGTAAGGTAAAATCCAAAATCTCTCGGAAGATAAGGAACTATAGTGTGGTTCCTTGTGTAGAATAATTCTAATTTATTAATTTCTAAATTAGCATGCCTATTTTCAATAGGACCGACCCTTTGAAAGGTGATTGGGATGAAGGGGAAGATTTCTTCTTTAAAGGAATCAAGTTCTAATGTCAATTGGTAGGCATCAAGATTATACTCATCTTTTCTTCTTTCAGTAGATAGGTTATCCAAAGTTTGTTTTCTGGTAGGCTTTGAAGAGGATTTTTTATGTCTTTGGGAAGCAGATCTTTCAGACTGGTTGCTTTGGCCTACGAACCTTTTGAGATTGAGATTATTGGCCTTTGAACTCATTTCCTGAAATAAATTCACGGGTTAGAAAATCTGGAAGGGAGCTTTTATCTCTGCTAATAAATTCTATATCAAAATCAAACACAAACAATATGGCCTGCCATCTAGCAAATATTTGTTTAGAGGCGATGTTTTTAACATCCTTAACTAAAATTTCTTTTGCACTTTTGCAATCTATTCTTAATAAAAATTTCTAATTTATTAAATCAAATTCAAACTTTTGAATACAAAGAACAATAGAAAGCATTTCTTTCTTAATTGTGGAGTAATTTTTTCAAGCTCCTACCCATACCCCACTAGTGAATATGACTAAGGATTCAATTTTATTGATCCTTTGCTTAAGGATTCCACAATAACCTAAATCTGAAGCATCTGTTTCAACAATTTTAAAAGCTTTAGGATGGGGAATAGCTAAATAAGGTATAACCTTAACACGAGATTTAATTCTCTTTACTGCTAAAGTATGACTTTCAGTCCATTCAGGAAAATTTTTCATTAACCTTTCAAATAAAGGTTTTGCATCAAGTGCTAGATCTTTATAAAAGTCTATTTAACAAATCTTTTTTATTTGGAAGAGGATATCTTATCCATCTAAGCACCTTATTAAGCGGCTTGTAATTAATAACTAACCTAGGAACTCCTCTTTCAAGTTCTGCTGCAATTTCAACGTAGAAGGCAGGAGAGCTCCAAGGACTAGAGCTTTTCCTGATAAGACCCTTTTTCAAAAGGTCTTCGATTTCCGTTTTACTAATATCAAGATGTCTAGGAGACATAGCAATTGATCTAGCTTTGGTTGGAATAAATCGTTCATCAAAATCTGACTCATATGGTAAAGAGACAATATGTTTCTTTCTATCCCAAAATGCTGTTGGAATATCAGAACATATTTCCTTTTCCATTAATTGCTATAACTCAATGATTTGTTTTTATAAAATGGGGTTTTCTAATTTTGTTTTTAAAATTTTAAAACTAACCTCTTCTTTTAAAGAGTTGACAAATTTCTCTTTGTCAAGAATATTCTTTTTAAGAATGTTTTAGCTTTTAGTTTTTGGTCGAGATAAAAATTTAAAAATTATCTCTTTTCCTGAAATTTCAATACTAATACCTATTTCAGAGATTTCCTTAATAGGAAATAGACTGTGAAGTAAAGGGTTTCCTAAGATTACAGTCTAATTTAAATTTTTAACCATTATAAACGGTGTTTCTAAATATAAACCCTTATTGCAGATTGCTGCATTGTTTAGCTTGAAATTGACTGCCAATTTTTCACCATTAGCAGTATGCAATTCTTCAAGGGTTTTAGTAAAATATTTTGAAAGAATAAGTCCTTCATTAATACAATTTAAATCAGCATCGGAGTCCATTAGAGCAATGGTAGAGACAACAAATTCTTTATTGATGAAAGTTTAAAAGACTCCCTTGAGAAAATCATGTTGATAGCTTTTGACTCTGAAAGAGAAGATTATATTATAGATAATGTTGATGACAGAACTTTTGAATCAAATTTAGAAAGTTCAAAATGTGATGATCATTGTGACTATTACAAATCTCTTTGTTCATTAAATGGACTTATGGTTCTTACCAAAAGTGAAGATTCTTTTTTAACTTTACTTGAACAAATTAAAGATCCTTCTGAAAGAATATCACATTTGGAAAGTTATTTAGAGTTGATTAAAAATCAACAGCCTAGTTTAACCAGTACTTCTAGGTCTACTAAAGTAGAGAAAAAACTAGAAGAAAAAACGGTTGCCTATGATTTAAAAGAAATTTTAGGTAGATTTAAAAATCATAAGGATAAAGAACCTACCATAAATGATTTAAAATTTGAGATTAATAATCTCAAACATGAACTAAAGGATCTTAAAGATTCCATTCTAGTTTTAGAATCTACAAAAAATGATACTAACTCCGAAGAAGAAACTTCTGAAGAATTAATACAATAGTTAGAAGATTCTAAGACTATAGAGGAACTGAAACTTCCTTCTTCTGAAACTATAAGTTTCAAATATATTGAATTAATCAATAAAGTTGTCACTTATAAGTGGCATACAAAGATTACTTTAGTTATCTTTTAGAGAGAGAAAGAAGGGAGAGAGGCTCTCAAGTTCCGACCACCAGTCTCCATCTCCGACCACTCTCCGACCACCGTCTCCGGTTTCTTTTCTAGTTCCGGTCACTTTTCCAGCATAGTTTTAGGCCTTCTGTAAACGTCTAAAAGACTTAAGTTTTGTTCTCTTTTAATTTTCTTTTACATTGTAATTTGTAATATGTTTATATATATATGTTATTATTCAGTTAATTCAGTTATAATATATATGTGTGTGTGTGTGTGTACATATGTGTATATGTATATGTGTATATGTATATGTATATGTATATACATATGTATATGTATATACATATGTATAGGTATATACATATGTATATGTATATAGATATACATATTTATATGTATATGTATATGTATGTATGTATATATACATATTTATATGTATATGTATATGTATGTATATATATACATATTTATATGTATATGTATGTATGTATGTATATACATATTTATACACATACACATACACATACACATACACATACACATACACATACACATACACATACACATATCCATATACATATACATATGTATATGTATATGTATATGTATATATGCATATATCTTACCATCAATTTAAATTTATGAAATGCTAAAAATTAAAGCTAAAGTAAATCGATGATGTTAAAAATTACAAGGACTGATGCTGATGCATCATCCTCTATGTCTGTATCATCCTGAAAGATCCCTAGACATCGGTCTAGTAGCACCTTAGAGAGTTTAGGATTCGGATGTGCTCCCGGCCATCCAATAGCCATTAGTTCAATTTAAAAATTTGAAAATAAAGAAAACTGACTTATACATTCACATATATAACCCTTCACCTATGAAATACGCTAATCATCATCCTAGAAGAACGAATGAGCAACCAAATCAAAACCTAAATCATAAGCAATCATTTTATTTAAACATTTAAATTAAGTTTAATATCAATTAACTTGAAACACTAGAGGTAATTAACAAACCACAATATACATAAATAAAAACTTAAACATTAGAAAAATAAGTCAATCTATTGTTTGTAAACTAGGGGAAGGTGAAAATGCACAATAACATAAAACTTTGTGATTTTTTCATGTTGCTTAAACAGAGTTTGCTCAGATAGTCTATGTGAAAGTAAACAGAGTACAAGTTTAATCCTACAACAATTTGGTCCATTAAGCCTATTTGAGGTTGTCTGCTAGCATGTCTATACTATGGGAGTCATATTAATCAGAACGAATAAGCAACCTAATGAAATTATATTCATTTAATTGAACAATAAAAGTATAATACAATTAACTTGCAACTGATACCTAATATGATATAGCATATCAAGTTAGTGTATTGTGCCTAGAATGATATGAATGAGCTCTAAAAATAGTTACAAAAAATTTAAGAGGTATCCCAATTTCAATAGCTACAAATTGGTAGAAACATATCAACTCTTTAATGCCATAAATTGGTAAAAAAATATCAACTCTCTAACATCAACATTCCCAACAAAGCCAATCAACAATTAAACAAAAGATGAAAATCATAACTCTAATTGCTAGTCCATAAGACAACACCAAGGAATAGCAAAATTTGACAAATCAAAACGCCCATTTCTTTCCAAATCAAAACTATAAAAGCATACAACATTAAAAAAACCTAGATACCCAAAACCAGAGGCGGGTGCTCAATAAAAGCTTCAATGTTGAGAAAACACAACATGGATTACCTTATGAAAGATTGAAACATAAAAATTTGTTCTATGCTCCAATATTTGGAATTGAGTTGTATATTGTCTTGATTAGATTGTGTACCTACAAGATAAAATAAGGTTAGAGGGTCTAGCCATGTGACTGGCATGACCTCTTTGATGCATAAGTTAGATTGGAGTTGTGTGAGGAGGCAGAGAATAATAATAATTAATTCAAATCTGATACCTTTGAAATATTGATACCTTTATATAGGAATTTAGATGATCTTAAATAGATTTAGGATTAAGATATATATTCGCACAAGGACTGTATTGCTTAATTTTGATATCATCCCCTTAATAGGATTAAGTTTTTTCTCATATAGTATGAGTTTCTTGCTTGTAGATAAATTCTCGGTATCTTATCCTAAATAGGAATGATTTTCCAAGTTATCATCTTGAAATTAAGTGACTAGCAAAGTTGACTGATTGCAACAAATAAAGAGAGAATCAGATCCAAGGATGCCGGAGGGAATCGGAGAATGTGGAGATAGGAAGATGCAATTTTATATTGATGTCGCGTAGCTGTTGATCTACAATATATGCACATCTCAACTTTTCAACTTTGGGGCCAAAAAACCAACCTAATTTTACTAGCCTTTGAGCTAATTAGGCCATCAAACCATGTTTATTCATATTACTTTTTATTTGGTTGGCTTAAAAATTAAGTAGAAGCCTAACTCGACCGCTGAGATGGGCTTGGGCAACACCTTTGATGCAGGCCTACCTCAACCTTCCCAATTAGCACATGATGGAATTTTGTGCTGGAAGAGATTCTGAAAAATGGTCTACTATTTGAGAATCCAAGCTTCAAATATTTTACTAGAGTTTTTTTGAAGTAAAGGAAATCTAGAACGAGGTTCTCTCTATAGGCAGCTCGACTATAGTTGCTTTCGAGTACTATTCGTAAATAAAATTTGAGGTTAGGATAGCTAGGAAAAGGTATTCCAAATTTGAGAATTGAGAAGTTATACCATTTTATTTGTGCAAGGAAAATGTGATAACGCACTTACATTTTGGGTAGAATAATTTCTGATTTTTTTTTATCTATTATAACATTTAGTTAATCAAACATTGCCCCTTGTTTTTTAACGGTGTGGGTTAAAATTCTTCTCTAGAGTTGAAGAGACAAGTGAGTTGTGGTAAAATAGTACTTGTTTTGTGACTGAGAATACTCCTGGAAATGAATTAGAAGGAACCAAGAATGAATGTGAAGTCGGCCAAAAGGAGACCGGAAAGAAAGAAAAGGAAAAGTATAACAAAAAATAAAAAATTTAGGGTTCGCTTTTAAACTACATCGTTTTTGTTTATTGTCATCGATCAAAACACTGTCATAGTTTCCATACCTAAAGTAGTTGGGCCTTTGGTGAAAACAGATCCAAAAATTTTGTGCCTTTGAAAACTGATAACATATTAGTTATTTAGTAAAATTTCATCATCAAACTTATTTATTCCTTACCACTTTCTACGATCACATTTCATTATATACCCATATTTAGCAATAACTATTTTTTAAGGATAATTAGATCTAGTTTTCAAATGGCATATTCCATCACCATTGTAATTGGCAAAGCTGATCAATGCCGAGATAAAATTAAAACTTGAGGTTTTAGGTATGGATCCTCATTTGAATACTCAAGATGAAGAAGAACAACAACAAATTATCAAAACCGTCACTAATCGACCTAATCACAACCCTCGAAATTACCGATGCAGGTGAACCAAATCAAGTTCTTGATATTCCAAATAAACACCATGTAAAATAGATTACCCTTGTTTCTCACCTGGTCCAAAACCTAAATTGAAATAAAAGAGAGAAAAATAAAGAAGAAAACCTACAGAATATGAATTTGCCACAAAGTTGTTTCATCTTTCAACTATTTTAAAACTAAATTAATATAAAAAGGGATTTTGGGCAACTAAGTTGAATTCGTTGGTTTATGACGGGGAAAATGTGTTTTATTGGAATTAGGATATTGGATTTAAAAACTTGTATTCGACAACTGCTTATTGTTGCAGGTATTACCAACAACCCCAATGGCGATATCCTTGGAAGAATTTCAAGTTCATTTGGAGTACGCATGTGATCCCCAAGATTAAAATTTTTGAATGGACTATATTTCATGAGAGTTTCTTTATAACCGGGGCAGCCACATGATTGATAATGTGACCAGCCCATCGTGCTCGTCAACGGAAACTATAGAGCATTGCCTTTTCTTTTATCAGGAGAGCATTACCCATGGCATTGCCTCATTCGAGTTATAATTTTCTCCTATTATCATTTTTCAAATCAGGTACCTACCGTGACTTCGGGATCCCATTATGGCTGATTTTTTCTTGGAGCATTTGGAAGAAACACAACAAAAAAGTTTTTCAAGGAGATATCGAAGATGAGGACACGCTTATCGCTTACATTAATTTTTTTTGTTTCTCTTTAATTCTTACAAATGTAATTTTTACCACTCGGTGTCGAACTTGTTTACAAATCTGGGTTTGCTTCTTACCATGTAACACATACTTTATGGTTCCTATTTTGAGAACCTTTTTTGTTTAATGAAAAGAGAGGTGGGTGTTTTATAGGCAAGCGGATATATCAACCTAGTTGGGACGTTCACCCCGAAATTTTCATCAATCCCAATCTTTTTTCTTCTGGAGGAACACATCGTTTTGAACTAACAAATATAAATCTGTAATTAAAGAAATCTCAGATTCACAAATACAACAATTTTATCAAATTAAAAACAATTACAACTTTCAATTCTCTCGATTTTCCCCACCTCTCTATTCAGATCCAGACCACTTTTTCTTCCCCGTTTCTTGGTGTCATACCTAAGTTAACTTAAGCAAAATAAGGCATGGGGTCTTAAAAGAGCTGCTCTTTTTGGAATTGGTGGGGAACATAGGGGAACCTTAAGCCTCTCATTTTGCCATTGGTTCTTAAATTGCGATTGAGAGAAGTAGAAGTGGAAAATTTGGGTATAAAACTAGTAGAAAGATGAAAAGATGAAATCAAATTATTGATGTCCAAAATTTCTCCTTTGCCACATCAGCTTAATTGATGACGTTAAGAAATTATCCTTTATAAATCTCATATGCTCGTTTGAAAAAAATTCACATATCCCTTTCGGATAATTAGTGGAATCACATAGCAAATTTTTTAACTTTACCTTATAAATCATACAACATCAAATTATTAATATAATATTAATATTTCAAATAAAAATAAAATACAATATATATAAACAAACATAATAAAAATTTAGTTTAAAGTAAACATTATTTTTTGAATTAAAAAAAAGGGTAAATTTCAAAAAAGTACCATGTGGTATCAGGCATTTTCAAAATGTTGCTTGTGTTATTTCGGGCCTCAAAAGGGGGCTTGAGTTTTCGTTCTGTTAGCAAATAAAGGCATTTTGACTAAGTTTGTTTAATTTAACGACTGTTCAAAGGGTAGTATGGGAATTTCATTCTTATTGTCATCTTCATATGAACCCTAATTTTAGAACTTGGCTCCATCACCAAAACAGCACATGCTCCAGATCCGGCCAGCCTATTCATCACCTCCTCCAACTCCGACCAGCCTATTCCTCACCTCCTCCAAGTTCGACCCTCCTCCAACTGCTCTTTCTCACCACAATCACGACTTTCACTTCCGCTTCTCTTTTTCCAAATCAAATTCGATTCCTCACCTCCTTCAGCTCTAACCCCTCCACCCACTGCCATTTCTCCACACATATCTCTCTTTCTTGTCCTGCAAATTCTTCTTCCTTGTTCCTTCGTCGAAATCTTCGTTCACGTACCGTTTCTGGCCAAATCCATGTTTCCTATTCCCTTTACCCGATGCTTTACCTCAAATACTTCCCCAATCCATGCGACGCGTTCCTTGAAAAGGAGCCCTTGTAGAGATCGCAGTTGGGAATTTGCTTCTCCACCTTGGCGATCCATCGGGAAAATAAACGGCGGTGAAATTAGTTGGAGTCATTTTACGAGTAGCAGACTGAGATTGAGGTCGGAATGAAGTGATTATATAAATTGAAAAGGGATTATATAATTGAAATTGTTTGTGCTGCCGGAGTTGATGGTGTTCTATGAAGAGGAATCGACAAACATGGGTTTGATGGTGGTCGGACTGGTGGTTTTGGTGGAGAGGAGTGGTGGGATAAAGGGAGGAGATGGAGAGGGGAGGAGATGTGGTGGTTGAGATTCAGCTAGGGTTTGATATGTGAAGGAGATAAACAGAAACAAAATTTTCAAAATTACCCATGTCCACGTCAGCTTTTTTGACGGTGTGGATGGAAAAATATTATTTTGATAACGGTAACAAACCTCAAGCCCCCTTTTAAGACCTGTAATATCACAAAACCCTTTTTGAAAACGGCCGATACTACAAAGTACTTTTTTGAAGTTTACCCTTAAAAAAAATAACAAATTTTGTTGATAGTATATGAAAATTAAAAATTTCAGGATTAAAATTGGGAACTTCAAAAATAATTAATTAAATAAAACTATAAATATCATATACTTGTGTAAAAAATTTAAATTATAATAAAAAAAATGTTCAAATTATAATATAGACAATTCGTTCTACACGCTAAATTAAATAGAAAAACTAAGTACATTATTCTTAGTTTTTTAAAAATACAATATTTCTTTTAAAATAATTTAAAATGATATCTTATAAAAGAGTAAAACTAGAATATCAAACCAATTGATTGTAGTAGTTTACCGGTAAATCAGCTCAACTATAAATCATATGGTGTATATATGAAAGGTTGAGAGATCGATACACACATTCAACAAAAAAAATTATTTTTTAATGTTAAGATAGTAGAACCAATAACAGTTTAAACCGGTCGGTCAAGAACCAGAATGTACTAGACCGGACAAGCCATCAGTTCAGATCAAATCCGATCTGACCTATCCGGGTTTCATTAGCATGATAAATATTGAACAATTAACATTCAAATGCAAGTAACCCCCTCAATTTCAATTATAATTAGGATTGGAATGAAATTGAAGTAACCTATATTATATAAAGAGAATCTTAGATTACAAACTGTGTTTTGATCTTAACATCATAGTATTTTTGGTCTGCTTGGTATCTTGGTAAAATACTCATTTTCCTTTTTGAAAAGGAAAATGAGATATTGTAAGTGTTTTAGTTACTTAAAATGAAATATAGATATTGCTTTTCAGTAATTCTATGTTGACACCAGTTATTTTACACTCGTTGACACCATGAAATCTCCACCCCCCATCTTATTTTCATCTTATGGTTTACTCAAATATGAACGGTGGAGATTATAAAGTGTAAACGGGTGTCAATGAAGCTGGTGTCAATATAGTTAATTTATCCAAAATAACCTTTACGCTAGTTTTTAGTTAATTTTGTTTTAAAATTTTATTGATTAATTGATTTAAAATATGCACATTGTAATCATTTAATATCTCGAACAACAACCGTAAATCATATTTTTACAAACATTAAATACATATTAGTTTATAATAGTAACAACAAACAACATAAAAAAACAGCAACAACAAACCACCATAACAAACTACAAGAACAATCGTAACCGCAACCTAAGTTTTGCACATACCACTTGACATCATAACTGAGATTTAGTTTCCATTTTAAGCAGAAATTGTGAATCAAACATTGGGAAATGATCTAATAGCTTTTGTTCTCGCCAACCCCCTCAATGCCACATGTCACCTTGTGATTAGTTTTACTTTTCAAGATGTAAATTTTTTTGTTTTTCTCTTTTCAATTAGAATGTTTCACATGGCACTGAGGGGGCTGGCGAGTGCACTTTTTCCAAGTTTAGGAGGATGATAGAGACTTTTTAAAGTTGAGGGTGAAAATTATTAAAAGTCACCAAGTTTAAGGGGCTAACTATGTAATAAACCTATGTAAAACTATAAAGCGTAGATAAAAATCCATGGATCATCAAACATGATAGAATACACACCATCTAAAATATTACTGCATGGGTATCATTAAAGCACTCTTGCTAACCCAAAATCACAAATTTACTGTTTACAATTTGTATTTGCCAATATTTTCTTAGGTTTTGAATCTTTTTGTGACATTTGCCCATTTTGATATTACGTCCATGAAATGGCCAACCTGTAAACAGTTGACCATTTTGATATTCATAATTACTAATACTAAGTAAACATATGTAACAAATGATTGCAATCAAATCTAAAACTTGTGTGAACATATTTTAGTGCCCGGAGAAGTTGATACTTATAGTGCTCTCTTGTCAAGTCATCATTTGCTTCATGAACTTGGTGCGTATTAGATACCATGAGCTCAAAAATAAAATAAAAATCTTTAAATCTTTTTTGATGATTGAAGCATTATATGCTCAATTTCAACAATATTTGGGTGTCTTAGAAGTCTAAGCAGCTTTATTTAAGGAAGAATACGTGCACCATCCGAGATGTGTTCGAAAATATTGTGCATTTTCTTTATAGCCACTTTTTCATCAGTGCGAGTGTCTCTAGCTGAACAAATAATCCTGTAGCTACTTATTCGAGTAACTTACTGAATTTTGTACTTGTTAGCTTCACAATCTCAGAATAAATCCATATGAATTCTGAAGCTTTTATTTGTGTGTTAACAAGAAATGAATGCAATAAAAACAACCAAAAATATACCTTAAGCTTATTGCAATCGTCATCTCACATGAATGGTAGCAAAAAAACATTAATTATATTCAAGTGCATATGTAGGAAATGTTTCAAAGAATATCGAATCCTTTTAATATTTGTTTAAGAAACTGAACCTAAAGCGCCTAATTGTACACAATCATTTATTTTCTGTTGTAGAATATCAAAATGGAAAAAGTAAAATAATGTAATATTGGTATAAGAATTAAGATACATCTAAACAATAAAAGAGAAGGTCAAATATAGGAACAAAATTTGATTGAAAAATTAGCGCAGATCGAATCTGATCCATTTGAAATAAAAACAAAATAATGTAAATCATAGCATCTAATGCAATTACAGAAAGTATTAGCACATTATTAAACATGTATTTGGCTTCGATAAATGGTTGAATACATCTGGAGCATTGAACTTGTCCCTAAACACCATTCTCTCTTCCTTAACTTTCAAAAGTTTCTAATAACTCCTGAACTTGTAAAAGTGCACATATTTACCCCATGACACATGTCAAATTTTGATTGGAGATTGAAAAATCATGCAAATTACATATTTAGAAAGTCAAATCAATCAAAAGCTAAAATGTGGCATTGTAGGGGGTAAATTGGTGCATTTTTTGCAAGTTAAGAGGTTATTTGAAACTTTTGAAAGTTGAGGAGAGAAATGGTGTTTAGGGTCAAGTCCAGTGAGCTTTTATATATTTATATACCTTTTTATTATTATATACATTTAGAATGGACGTTCGAGTTATTGTATAAAAACCAAGTCCAACTCATAACATTTAATGAACCAAGTCCAACTCATAATAGTTCAGCATTGTGATGAGCTTAAACTAACATTGACTTATATTACTATATGTTTGTCGAAGCATCTATAGAAGTTGGAATCACATGAACAGCAATTCATATGACGGGCTACCAGCCCGGCCCTGCTGGGCCCGAGCTCATTTCAACGGGTCGGGTTTGGACATTTATTTTTTCTGAAAACCCAACCCAAGCCCGTTAAAGCCCGAATTTTTATGGGTCGAGCTTGGTTTTTATATAAATACCCAATCCCGGTCCGACGAATAATTTTATTTGTTTTATTATATATTTATACATTAAATTTTTAACTATTTTAAAATTTTATACTTTATACTATTTAATTTATATACTTGATTGCAATAAATTTTACCAAATATTAAAGATTTTAAGTAAACAATGCAATTATGTTTAAAATTTAAATATATTTTAATTTATTTTATTTTTTTCTATTTAATTTAATAAAAAAGTTTATAATAAAAAAAATATTTGCAGGCCCGGGCTAGGATTGAGAATTACTTTGTAAACCTGGCCCAAGCCCGGCCTGAGCCCGAAATTCTAAAGTATGAGCTTGGACCGGGCTTGGGTTAATATTTTTATTAGAAAGCTTGGGTCGAACCCGGCCCTGCTCGCCCGACGAACTAGTTGCTGTATGTTGAATAGGTCTATTATGATAATTTTTTTTGTTTAACAACACTATAATAGCAAACGAGTGTTATTATTTTTAAGAAATTGTAATTTTGATTTGATAGTTTTTATTTAGTACAAAAAAGATACACAAAACTTTGGTTTGATAGTATGAATATTAAAGCTATTAATACAATTAAACTTGTTTATGGGCTAGGTTAACCGTATATATCTAGAACCTATTTTTTAAACTATTTTTGGACATTTTGATTGACATAAATATCGAAGCAGATGTGAGTAATTATTTAACTTTTTATTTATATATTATTTATAATTGACGGGTGTTGAATCCATAAAAAATGAATTCCTATTACTCTGTTTATTGGATTTGTAATGTTGAGTAAGTAAGGTCGAATCCAAATAAACTAATATAATCGGTTATATTTAAATCAATGACCAGAAAAAAAAAAGATTGGGGGTTGTGAATTGTTTGGTTGTTACAAATTTTCCATCAAATTATGAAATAACATGGACTCAATGAAATAACAATATGTTGAAATCTCGAAACATTGATTGATCAAGTCAAAGCTAATAACAAGACATCAATAATTTGGAAAACCAACTTTATTTGAAAACTAAATTTCAAAACATAATTAAGAACAAGCTTCACAATAACAACTAGCTTTGATTATACATCGATCGAAAGATAAATATTAGTTAAAAATAACTAAAGAAAACAAAATAAAAATTATAATTAAAAGAAAGAAGAAGCAGCGGACGTGGTCAAAACACCAAGTTCAAGGATCCCTCAAAGCTAACAAATTCTAAACCTATTTATATTAAGTATGACTGTTAAAACAATTAGGAAAGGATTCTCTTATTTAAACTAAAAACTAAATAAGAAAATTGAGTATTCCTAAATAATTAAAAGAGAAAAGATAAAATAGGAATAAAAATGCAAATCAATTCTAAAAGTTCTTGTCATCATCTTAGAAACATCAACTTTAATTCAAATTTTTCTTCAAAATCCCGAAGTAGTCAGGTTTTATCATGTCAGCTTAGCCTAAACTCTAGAGTAACTTGCAAAATGGTCCAAAATGCTTCAAAATGTCTTATTTTTTCTCATTTATGTTCAAATTAGTCCCACACATCTTTCTATCCTAAGCATAATTTCACTACAAATTAGTGGTATACAATTAAAACTCTCAATCAAAATAATACTAAAAATCACTAAAAAAAAACGGAGATTTAAGGACAAAATGCTTAGGGACGAATTGGGTATTTGGTCTTCAATTAATGGTTTTTTTTTTTTTTTTTTTTTTGTAATATTGCGAAAAATTGTAAATAATTCACGATTTACCTCCTTGTGCACAAAGGGGACAACCAATCAGTAAACTGCCCCTTTCAAAAACCCTATTGTTCTTTTTTCCCTCACTTGCCGTTTTCTTCCTTTTTCTCACATCTCTCACCGGAACTCGTTCTTTTCAGGTTTTTTGGTTTAATATGTTCTGGTGTTTGAAGAAATTTCATAATTTATGTTGCATTCCTTGATCAATCCAAGGAGATCACCACGATAACCATAATCAAACGCAACTCGCCGCCGACCTTCCTGCCCTTTTTCTTACTCATTCGATTTCTCAAGTAATTATCCTCTTTTTTAATTTGGAACTAAAAGGTTTAATAGAAGATAAAATAAAATTTGGCTTAGGTTTTTTATTCAATTGTTATTCCGCATTGCTGTATTCTGCTTGATTTGTTTGAGGACATATACTTCAACCTAGGTTTTCAATTTTATTTTAGGTTCCACTTTCCAATTAATAGTAGTTATGGAGTCGTACTAGATTTCCATTCAGTTTGATTTGCCTGACTTGATTCTACTTTCAATTAAATTCTTTCTTCATTTCCCTCGGTAGAATGTTTCTCTAAACTTAAAAAAAAGTTAGTCAAATTTGATTAAAAGTAGAATTTTAAATTAAAAATTTTCTCTAGATTTTTTTCAACTAAAAAAAATTACTTTTAAGTAGCTAATACTTACTTTTTGATCAAATAAATTACAATACTGCCTATGTATTATATTTAAAATCAAATGCTCTTTTATAAAACATATACTTTATAGTTTTTTCAAGATTTAACAACTTAAAAGTGATTTAAATTCAATTTTGAGAAACACTTTTAGTGACTTAAAAATTGTTTTATAGAAACAGTTAGCTACTTATTTTTAAACTCTTTAGAAATTAAAAAAACACTTCACAAGTTATAAGCTTGGAGAAACACCCCTTCACAAGTTATTAAAACATGTCTGCTATGCACTATGAATATTATGTAAATTGGTTTACACAGATATATATTTTTTCTTGAGTGTCAAATATAGGGGTGCGTTGTAATTGGTCTTTATATCTCTTTTTTGTTCCTGTTGTAAATAAAAGTTTGACCCATGATTCAGTTACGTATATTGCATATGAAAGGTAGCAACCAATTTTGTATTATTTGATTTTTTTACAGTTGTTTTGCACAATAGAATAGAATTTTATTTCCATTTTAAAACTAGTGATATCAATAATTGTATGCTATAAATTCTAGTCCTCGGCTTGTTCTTTGCCTTTGCCTATATGTTCCTTTAGAACAATAAATGGACTTGAAGTTATCTGAATAAGTTGTTATGCATCGAGAGTATCAATAGAAGAATTATTATACACAGTCTTTTTATGTGCCTTTTATTCACTTATTTTATTAAGTTCGAGTTGAACATATAAATTCAGCATATGGGCGTGAACTTCATCTTCTCTTGCTATCAACGTTTTTCATATACTTATTTTATTCATGTTTAGTCCTCTTATATCTTCCATTTTCCCTGAGGTGTGAAGCCTTTAATCTGGTTTTGTTTTGTTCGGCTATTCAACCAATGTAGGTTACAACTGTGTTCAGTTCATGAGACGCTAAACGGTAATAAACTTGAATGTTTGTTGCACAATATAGGTTATAGCTGCCTAATTTCCTTGACTATCGCATAAACAATATTTGAATTTGAACACCACAATCTTCACTGGTCTGAATATTGTGCAAAGCCATTCTTTATGAATTTTTGCTAAATTCTAACTTAGGAAACATGACTTGTGTTCCTAAGGAAACATTAAGTTGAGTCGAAATATATCAACCACAATTCAGTTTGTCCTAAACGGCAGGAAACTTTTTATGAAGGGATATGGAATGCAAATATACAGTTATAGAACCAAGGAATAGTTTTACTGTTTAACATTTCATGAATTGCAGTTATCAAGAAATACAGAACCTTTTGGCCATTTCCTTGATCTGTATTTCTTTTGATCTCTTAGGTTCGTCAATTGATCAAGGTAGTGGCCATTCTTTGTGTATTTTTGCTGAATTCTAACTAAGTAAACATTACTTGTGTTCCTAAGGAAACATTAAATTGAGTCGCTATATATTAACGACAATTCAGTTTGTCCTAGACGACAGTAAACTTTTTATGAAGGGATATGGAATGCAAACATGCAGTTATAGATCTCACTTTATCAAGAAATAAAAAGGTGAGTTTTCTTTATGTTCAGTTCATGAATTATTAAACAGTAAAACTAGTCCTTGGTTATTTATAGGTCTCATCTTTATTGGTTCTGTATATCTTTTGATCGCTTAGGTTCGTCAATTGATCAAGGCAGTGACCAAAAGGTTCTTATATTTTTTGGTAATTTAGTTTTATATGATGAATGTGATGATTTAGAGGCAAAATTTTCTTCTATAAGTATACAATACAAAGTTGCTTCTACATGGTAGGTTGACGTTCTAACTTTTTCTGCTCAACTAAGAAATATTTTTCATGTCTTTTGCTTCTAGCATGTCGAAGTCTAATATGAGGCAGATTCACAACCTTATCCCTAATAATCACTGGATATTCAACTTGACGTGCACTTTGAATTTTTGTTTGCATACTTTTTTTATGATTGAAGTGATAAGTTACATGCAATGATGGACTTCAATAGTGACCATGTTTTAACTCCATTAAAATTTTTCATAATACTCTTGGGGCTTGTTTGGTTGGCGGAATAGCTATTCCGCGGAATAGAAGAAAAATGAATGGAAAAAGGTTGAGTGTCTGTTTAGGGCCCATCATCGGGATGGAATAGCTATTCCTAGCTATCATACAACTCATGGAATAGCTATTCCTCTTCTCCATGAGGGAATAACTATTCCATGAGTTGTATCATAGCTCGGAATAACTATTCCATCCCCTATGACTGGCTCTAGGCAAACACTCCTCCTTTTTACAATCGTTTTTCTCCTATTCCGCGGAATAGCTATTTCCCCAAACAAACGAGCCATTGGTTTATCATCTTTCTATACTTGGTCTATGCAATATTTTATTGTTTCTTGTTGACCTTCATTCTCTGTCACCGTCAATTTTCTCTTCACATACTTAGTTCACTAATTTGCTTAAATTCTTTGTCCTATCCTATACAAATAATATAGTGATCGTTGTATGTCAACTTTGTTTTACATATGAAAATATGGAAAAAAATCTGCTGTCCCCAGAATGGTGTCTCCTTCCATGTCTCTCCATTCATTATTTGACACGTGGTCCATTTCCATGAGAGAGAAATTAGAAAATAGGAAAGAGAAAATGTAAACAATAAAAAAACAAATTAATAATTACACATGTCAAATAATGGATGGAAGACATGGAAGGGGACACCAAATTGGGGACAGCAGATCTTTTTCC
>CATIWQ010088930.1:0-32483 GCA_949673415.1 Euphorbia schlechtendalii | reverse complement strand
ATACCAGTTAGATACCAGATTCTTACTGTTTTAATTTCAATACCAGTTTCCTACCATTTACATGCTAGTTTCCTACTGTTTTGATTCAATAGTTTTATCTTACATGTTTTAATCACTTTCTAAAGCATTTTAATTAATTTTTAAGATTATTTTGACATAATTTGTTCTTCATACCATTTTCTTACCACTTTCTTTCTAGGTTTGACATTTTTTGTTCTTCATACTAGTTTCCTACCACTTACCTACTAGTTTCTTACTAGTTTTGACATTTTTTATTCTTCATACCAGTTACATACCATATTCCTAATATTTTTTATACAATACTTTTGTAGAATTCTTTTTTACATGTTGTAATCACTTTCTAATGCATTTTCATTACTTTTAAGATTATAGTTGTTTGTTTATTGCTATGGAGATAAATTTTTGACATGTATTTGTATTACCTACCATACTTTCATAAAAAAATTGACACTTCTTATTTATTCTACCATTTACATATCACTTATATACCAGTTTCTTACCAGTTGAAAAAATATTTTCAAAAAAGTATATCACAATGGATGGCGTTTCGAAGATAAAAATGAGACGAACAAAAAACTCTAAAGCATCATGTAAAAAAAATGAGCAGTTTAAGAGATAATGGCGAAATAAGATAAGAAAATTAAAAAATAAGCGTAGAAGGTAAGGAAGGTGAACACTGAAACTTTGGAGCGTATAGAATGTAAATATGAAACTTAATTGGTCAAATAAGTTAGGATATAAAACTTGGACTGAAATTATTTCTAGATTTCAACCCATTTATAAAACTTCCCCTTGTTTTTATCATCAAACTAAAACAAGAATGAATACGATATTATGGAAATATTGCTCAAAAAGTATATGACTATACAATCAATAACATCTAAAGAAATTTAATAAATGAAGTCATCAGTGAATTTGACAATTTATAAATTATTGGATTAATGCATTGGGAGTTCTTGAACTTGTCCACAAAGATCATTTCCCTCCTGAATTTATAAATGTTCTAAATAATCTTTCGAATTTATAAAAAATGTATTAGTTTCCAACTCAATTTTGTGAGTAAATTTTAATTAATTTTGACTTTTTAAAAATGTTACTTTTTTTATTTTTTTTTATCTCGAATTAGATTTTAACATTTGATATTAAGATGGTAAATTAGTACCACTTTTTACAAATTTAAAAATCTATTTTATAAACTTTCAAAATCGAGGAAAAAATGTTCGTTTAGGATAAATTCATGGACTCTTCTTATCTGAAATACTCCATAAACTAAAATTTGAAATATAAAATGGACCGAGCCCGTGTTTGAAAAGCATGTTGGGCGGGTAATAGGGCAATGAAACTGCTCCATTGTTCGAGTTTTCTGTAGAGGAAAAATGGAGTTTTGAGGTTACCAAAAGAAGTCGTAGTATCACGGATGATCCATTTACTTATTTATGGTTAAAACAAAGAGAGATCAATATCTGTTGAAATCTGGAAGACTGAAGGCATGCGTGGAAAAGGTCCGACGAAGAATGGAGGTGGAAAGCCTAAGGGCAGAAATTAATTATGGAAATCAGACTAGGAAAGAAGATGACTCGTAGAAACAGTGAGTAATGAAGATCATGGAAAGGAGAACAATGGTGATGGTCAAGGTGTTTCACAGCGTCAAGCGAAGGAAGTTACAAAAGGTTCTTATTCAATTTCTAGTAGGTGCTTATACATTGCCTGTTTGTTTGTTAGTCTTGAACTGTTTTGTAATTTGCAGTATACAGAAGAAGTTTGCTTGCCATCAATGCCAGAGGAACGACAAAGGTGAGGTAGTCCAGTGCCTGAAGTGCAAGACGAAGCGCTACTGCAGGCCTTGCTTGTCCGCCTGGTATAATTTCACGAATTATTTGCTTAGGGTCTTCCATTTTCTTAAAATTTTGGGGAGTTAGGGTTTCAAAGTTTAAGAGCCAGATTTCGAACTATGAGGTAGGAATTAGGCTTTGTTTGGATGATAGTTTCCCATGTTTCATCAAATACGGTACTGTATGTTTTTTTTTTTAAATTTTGTGTTTGGATAGATAGCATGTTATGATATGTTTTTTTTAAATTTTATTTTGATTTAAAGGATAACCATGGATAACCATCAAATCCGTGATTCAATTTTCATGGTTTTTGGAACCATGAAATAACCGTACCATGAAAATAACCATAATACCAAAGAAGTGAATTTAAGTTAGAACCATGCCATGAAAAACCCATGAATCAAACAAAGCCTTATTCTGTTCAACTAGAAATTATGCTGTAACCTATGTATATCTGTGAAACAAATTGCTATCCTTTAGATATCAAAATGCTCTCCTTTTTTCCAAGATTTTCAGTTATTATTTCTCATATTGCTCAGGTATCCCAAGATGACTTTTAATGAAGTTGCCGATACTTGTCCAGTTTGTCTTAAAACTTGTAACTGCAAAGCTTGTTTGCGAGATGTTCCTGAACATGTTAGTTCTTTAGCCTGGAAATCAATGTTTCTGTCATATGCTACAACTGATCTTCCACCTCCTACATGATTATTTATTCCTTTTTTCTCTATTCATGTCAGTACCTTAAATCCCTCAAGGCATGGAGTGTAGATAAGGAAAAGATGATATCATGTTCAAAGTATTTGCTCCAATGGCTTCTTCCATGCCTGAAACAGTTGGATGAAGAACAATTGACGGAGAGAAAGATTGAAGCTAGTATACGAGTTACTTTGTTTGTGCAAGACATATACCTTGAGCTACACCGAAGCACTCGGACTTTATTTGGATTTAAATACTTAGGTCCATTTGAGAACTGAAATTGGATAGAATCAAGAAGTTTTTTGGTCGTTTTCCTCATTATAAATGGTCAAATACCCCGTTCTGTTGTATCCTCGTAATTATTTATTTTGTTAGATTATAGACGTAGAGATATTTCCATTACTTATATCTCATTTAACACATTGAAATGAGGGATTGATTATGAAATCAAAGGATTATATTACATCCATAGTACTCACTACTCAGTTCGTTTGGGTTTCTGATAGTATCCTGGCATTAGTGTTTTGATGAGCATATAGGCTTCTGGGAGAATATTAGATGTTTATTTATTGACTGAAAACCATTTACAGGTGTAGCTCCTGCCACATTAGAGATTCAATTTGCTAATGGTCCTAAAAATGAACGGATGTACTGGTATGTGAAAACTTCCCCTTTAATTCTGTATCGGCTGAAGTCAAACCATGTTCATAGCTCACTTTTTTCCTTCTCATACCTGTTTGATTTTTGGCTGCAGCAATAACTGCAAAACCTCTATATTTGATTATCATAGAAACTGTTCGACGTGCTATTCTGATCTATGTCTTCTTTGTTGTCGGGACATTCGTGAGGGATGCCTGCAGGGTAATGTTGAAGAGGTAATTATGAATTATGCTAACAGAGGGTTTGGATATATACATGGCCAAGAAATGATAGACCGATGATGTGCTAGTGTGCCAACTGATAATTGCACTGAGGCTCTTCAAAAGTCAAAATTTGAATGGAAAGCAAATGGGGATGGAAGTATTGTATGTCGTTGTGGTTTCAGGAACCTGGATTTGAAGTACTTGCTCTCAGGTAACTGGGTTTTGGACTTGGTCAAGAGAGCAGAAGATGTTGCAGAAAGGCATGGACTTGACACTGTTGTGTCTCTTCCTGAGCAGTGCAAATGTTTCACTGGTGAAGGAAATGCTGATGCAAGAAATAGTCTGCAATTGAAAGCGGCATCTCGTGTGAATACTGATGACAATTATTTATACTATCCAAGGGCTAAGGATATCAAAGAGCAGGGTTTGGAGCATTTCCAGATCCATTGGATAAGAGCGGAGCCTGTCATTGTTAGCAAAGTTCTTGAAACTGGAACTGGCTTAAGTTGGGAGCCAATGGTCATGTGGCGTGCCATTCGCCAGATAAGAAATGAAATGCATTATACACTTTCGAATATAAAAGCAATTGAGTGTTTGGATTGGTGTGAGGTTAGTATAGCTTTCTGACTATTGCAGTTTACCGAGTACAATGTGACGATCTTTTATGGCGTTGCTGTGCTAGTGCGAGCGTCGTTTAAGTTTCACTTGGTCAACATTTTGTGTTATAGATATATGTGATTTGGTATCTTTTTATAATGGTGTGGTGTGAGCTCTCTGAAAATGATTCATTGCCTAAAGAAACCTCAAAAGACTATGTCTATTTTACACAAAATTTTAACCAAGACACATGATTTACGTAAATGATGAGATATGGATAACTAGTTTTACATTTTAAGGGTTAAAATGACGTAATAATATCAAATAGGGGTGTCTGTGTTAATGATAATGTACTGTTCGTCAATCTTATACATGGGGTGCTGAGGACTTTTTGGTTGACCGGATATTGATAATGTATTGCACTTTATTGACACTGATAAATGTTCTACATGGGGACTGTTTGAACATGCTATCATAAAGGTTTTATCTCTCTGCTGTCTCTAAATTGTTGTTTCCACTGTTTTCTTCTATTCAGGTCTTCTGTATCTTCCAACACTAGAACAGGAAAACAGGTCTTCGATATTGTTCAACATAATTATGAATTCTTATTTAATTGTCGCACTCAAACTTATCCTCATTAGGTTCCCACATGCCACTATTTGTTTTCTTCCTTTTTCTTACTATATGGTTACTGCTTACCTTTTCTTATTGTGGATTTAAGCAAATATTTATATGATGCATTATTTTACAACTGCTATTAAATGTCACTGTTATGAAGTGTAATCTAATCCGTGATGCTGAATGGTGATATGCAGGTTGATATCAATGTCCATGAATTCTTTACTGGGTACTTGTCTGGGCGATATGACCCAATGAGGTGGCCTCAACTATTAAAAGTAGAAGACTGGCCACCACCTGATCTGTTTGCTAAGCGTTTGCCTTGTCATCTTGCCGAGTTTATTCATTTCTTGCCATTTAAGGAGTATACACATCCGCACAATCGACAATCGAATCTTGCTACAAGATTGCCTGAGCGTTTGAAACCAAATATAGGCCCAAAGATATCTATGGCTTACGGATATTCCCAAGAGCTTGGGTGTGGTGATTCAGTTACAAAACTTCACCTTCACATGTCGGATGTGGTGTGTTAATCTCTTTCCCTTGCGCTTATGTGTGTGCCTATATAGTTTGTCCTAGGTAGCATGGAAACTCCTAGAACTAGCGTTTTCATGTTTCACATCCGTTTCGAACACTGACACTTTCAGAAAGTGGTAAGAAATGTTTTCGGTCCATTTCTATAAATAGTAAAAGTTAGAAACTCTTTTTCTTAATTCTTATTATTCGGGATACTGTTTCCAGCAAATGATTCTCAATATCTTTTTACTACCACTCTGATACCAAAAAAAAAAAAATTTCAACTAATACCCTCAATCATTACTTTGTACCTTGTAAATTGCAATAGTGTTTCTTTTAGTTATTGTACTATTATTTTATTTTCTAATAGAAATTATATAAATACATATATAAATTTTTTATTTAAATAGACCCATCTATATTTCTATCTACACATTTCCTCACGGCTTCCTAACCTATAGTTTTTAGAAGTGGCGTTTCCGACTTTCCATTTCCGTGTGCGTACTACCTAGGTTTGTCCAAAAGTATTGTTCGTGTCTTAACCTTTCGTGTGTGCTACAGCCAACAGTAAACTGGTTGAAGCTTTGGAAATAGTATTGTAACCAATATCCAACGGTCTGAAAATTTGGATCCCTCTTCATTTTTATCCTTTTGCTACATTTTGAGGATTTCAGCCCGCCTCATTTTTTACAGAGCTGCTTTTTTCATGGATATTTTGCTATTGAATTCTTCTTAGAATTTTGGAAAACATATCTTGCCATTTGCTAATTGTCAGAAATAATTTAAGATCTATCATTGGGCCTTACTTATTAGCTTAAGCTTTTGGGTTAAATGGTTCATTGACATGTATCAGAGCCTCTTGACCTAAAGTCAGGGGTTCATATCTTGACAACTCTATGTTTTGAATGAATTTCAACACATGGTAGAGTGGACCCGTTTTGTACCCGCTTCAAGCCTAGATTGGGGGATTTCTTTTATTTATGGAATCTGATGCATATGATAAAAGTACTTAAGCTTTTTCTTCCTTTATATTCGCTTCACATTGCTGGAAAGTGCTCCCATTATTATTCTTCTTTCTTTGAATGATTATTTCCATATACATTAGGTAAAACTGTCATTGTCAATGGTCAGCGTCTTCAACTTGTGGTTGTACTCTTAAGGTCTAAGAGCTTGATACTATTGGTTTGATGATATGATCACACTCTCTTTTGTAGGATCAACTGATCTGGTGGGATCATTTGAAATTTACCTTTCTATAACATTACAACTTTTATGGTCATTGTAGGTGCTTCGGATCAAGATAAGGTTCTGTAATGCATGCTTAGCCTCAAAATTGTTCTTCAAACCTTAAACAATTGTGCTAAATTGACTGTTTCAGGTGAATATTCTGACACATATAACTGAAGTACTCCTTTTTCCTGACAATGTTCATGCAATAAAAAATTTGAAAAAGATTCATGCTATGCAAGATAAAAGAGAAGTTGGAGGCAATCAAGTGGTAGAGGAAGATATTGGCAGTTGGAAGCACAGGAGCAATACTGAGGTGAATCCTCATGAATTCTGCAATGAGAGGGGTGAAGCATCGAGTTGTGGAAATGAATTGGAGAACCAAAATGAGGGAGGTGCAATTTGGGATATTTTCCGGAGAGAAGATGTTCCTAAGTTGGAGGAGTATCTGAGGAAGCACTTTAGAGAATTTAGACATATTCATTGCTGCCCATTGCCAAAGGTAAACTTTGTATTGATATGGCTACATATGTTTTTTTCTTCTCGAATAAGTGTTTCGCCTCTGGTAATTAAATAACATATTTTCATTGGTAAGATTAAGGAAGTCCTCATGCAATAGTCACAGCAAAGAAAAAATTGATAACTGAAATAGAGGATATATTAGTTTGATGAAGTTACTAAGACAATTATTGCAATATATTTTCTATGGTGTTTCAGTGACAGTTATACCAATATTTTTTTGGTGACTTGATGTCTTGTGGTTGTCATTGTTATGAATTATGATGACCTACTTTATTGTTTCTTTTAATTGGTTGTGCATCCTATATTTGATGAGACCTTTTATTTGACTATAGATCATAAGAGGAAGCTGAAAGACGAATGCGGTGAGCCAAATATTGAACATTGTTAGTTAAAAATATATAATGTCCAGTTTTTCAAACTTGGGTGTTCTATATGCATTCTTGAATGTTGTATAGGCATTGAGCCATGGACATTTGTCCAGAGACTTGGAGATGCAGTCTTCATTCCTGCAGGCTGTCCTTATCAAGTGAGGAATTTGAAGGTAAAATAGAACAACATGTATTGTTTTCGAAAATATAAAAATTTGATAAGTTTCACTGGAACTCCTGTTTCTTTTGTCATTAGGATTTAAGCCTGACGATGATCTTTCCCTGTGTGACTAGTCATGTATAAAGGTAGCAACTGATTTTGTTTCACCTGAAAATATTCGTGAGTTCATTCGCATGACAGAAGAAATTCGTTTGCTCCCCCACAATCATCAATCTAAAGAAGACAAATTGGAGGTATAAATTTTTCTCTAAATTGCGGTTTCCTTTCCATATCTTATATCTACTTATTGTTGCTGGACTCATTTCTGTAATAGAAGGTCATATCATATCCAAAATACTTTGCTTCTACTAGTTTGTAGTCGTTTTTTCTACAATCATTAGAATACTTGCTTCTGCATAATCACACACTTGCTGTGTTGTTTGCCCGAAGGATTTTTTTGGAAACAACACTCTTAATTCATTTGATTCAGAATGGTACTAAGTTGACCCATGGTAGCTCATTTTTCCCTTTTCCTAGTACATAATGTAGAAATAGCAATGAATCAGAATTATCTCAATAATTCTGACAGATTTTCTGATGCAATCCCATGAAATATGTTACTGTTTCATTCACCAACGAAATAAGGAATTTGAGCAATAGTTTTAGTGTTCCCTAATGTGGTGCATAGACTTTGTACATTGTTGACTTTTTTGTATGACGTGGCAATTTGAATTGTTGACTTTTGAAAAATTAAAACCTACAGCATGGAAATAATACTATTTGTTTGCAGCTCTAACATATGCCTGACTGATATCCAGCTATTTCTTTAATTTCAATTTAGTTTCTTATCTTGCAAGCATCAATGTCACTTACTTTGATGCTCTGCTCGGTGCTAATGAAACAGGTGAAGAATATGTGTGTTTATGCTATGAAATGGGCTGTGGACGTTCTGGAGAGTAGAGAACTGTAAGATAATATATATCTATAATATATGGATCTGCATTCAGCAATTTTGGACTTTTGGAAAATGTTTTTGAAGACTTAATTTTTGTTATAGTGAAGTGTTTGTTCTGAGTTGACTTGAGTTTTAGACTCCTCTTGATTTTCAGGCCTAATGTATCAACAGATGAAGAATCGTGCAAGCCGATGCATTGCCACGGGAAGAAGCTATCCAAGAGAAGAAAGAAATCTGGAAATTGAAAACAGAAATTGGGTGATTATTGCTTATAACCTTTTTGTATCATCGT
Source organism: Euphorbia schlechtendalii (assembly GCA_949673415.1). Classification (NCBI taxonomy): domain Eukaryota; kingdom Viridiplantae; phylum Streptophyta; class Magnoliopsida; order Malpighiales; family Euphorbiaceae; genus Euphorbia; species Euphorbia schlechtendalii. Next base: position 23,816 of record CATIWQ010088930.1, on the reverse strand, counting down.
CAATTGTTTAAAAAACTGCTCATCCATGCCATTGTCTTCTTCTCCTACAACTATTTCTTTTGGTGAATGCAAATGCTACGGTAAATGCACTTGTGATGTAGACGAGAGGGCTCTAGTTTTTACGGAGAAGTTGGACAGGCAAAATGAGTGATTTTTGGACTTTGAGATTTCGGTGAAAGGTTGCTTTATTTTCATCGGAATCGACGTTCTGGAATAAAATCATAGCTACACGATGAGCTACGTCGTTTTTCAGCCAAAAAATGATGTTTAGGCCCTTAATTTTGTGTTTTTGTGTTTTTTGGGCTAAATTGCAATTTTCTAAAAGTTTGTGTGTTTGTTATTTGGTTTTGCCGTTTTGCGTAACGGTTCTTTAGACTATAAATAGTTGTTTGGTGTTGTCAATTGCGGTATTGATTGAATGAAAATTTCAGATTGAAAACTTTTACAATTCCTCTTAGATTTTGCGATTTCTGAGAGTTTTGTGAAAAGTCGGATTTGTTGATTTTACGATTTCATCAACTTTCGACTATAAACTGTTTCTCATTGATTTTCGCTGCGTCAACTTGTATTCTGGATAATAATTATATGCATATGGTAGGTTGGTTTATGAAAATGCAAGTAGTAAGATTTTGTATTCGGCAGTAATTATTAATTTTCATTGTAAGCAGTGTGTTTTGGCCCCTTCTTCATGGTTTATTAAAGGTCAAAAATTTTCAATGGTAAATGAACTCTTATGTTATTAATTTAATAGTACATGAATTTTAAAAGTTGATATAATAGTACATCAGCTTGTTAGTTTATTAATATAATGGTCAAAATAACAATTAAAATCCTAAATTAACATTTGACTTTGCACTTTTCCATTTTTGCCCCTTCTTCCTTGATATTCACTCCATTCATCGTCAAAATTGGTCACAAATTTAAGCAAATAATAAATTTCAATTATTGGTTGGGAAATTTGGTTATTTTATCACACCTTTTGTCGTTTCTGCACCCAAAGAATAGAACGATTTAACGCGATGACAAGATATGAGATTCTTTTTGACAGTGTATAACTGAGATCGAGGAGGATGACTAGTTTTCAATTCCTCTAAATTTCGTCAATTACTGGGTTAATGCATGTGCTTGAAATTTGTTAATATGCAAGGTTTTTATCGTTTGGCGGAACTGAACAAAACAATAGAAATCAAAATGAACTGAAAATCTTGGTAGGAACGCTCTTAAAACTTGCGATAGAATGATAAAAGTCGGGTTTAAGCCAGACGGTGTTACTTTTATGGCTCTTATTTCTGCTTGTAGTCATTCAGTGGGTCGTAGACTTTTTGCTCAGATGTGTAAAGAGTATGATATTCAACCCCAAAGGGAACATTATGCATGTTTGATTGATCTTCTTGGGAGGGCCGTGCTATTGCCAGAAGCAAGTGAAATTGTAGAAGACACGCCAATAGTGCCAAATGCCTGTGTTTGGGGTGCTTTTTTGAATGCACAATAACACTGAAATTGCAGAAGAAACTGCATCCAAACCTGCAGCAAATGACGAGGAATTTGAATATGTATGCAGCGGGTTTTAAATGGGAGGATTCTGCGAGAAAATAAATAGATAATTTTGATTTAGTGGATTGCTTGAGTTACATTTAGTTTCACGTCTACACATAAGTATAAGAATTTAAGATTTTAAACTCACAATTTGCTTGTTTGCTTAATCTAATAAAAGTTATCCGAGGTAGTTGGGATAGTTTTAGCAGCCCATCATCAAACAAATCAGTTAAACCAAATGAGCGCTAGTTATTTGGTTACGACTATTGGATGATCATTCTGGGAATTACTCGAACAATTGTCTTTGCCAATTTGTTACAAGAGGCAGTTCTAATGCTTTTAGCTAGATAAAAATAATTTATTCAGACATCTTCAACTCCACTTTAAAAAATGAGATTGGAGATAAATGAAATACCAATGACACTTCATTATTGACTTTAAAGAATAAAGTTGCATCGTAGCAACTTCAAATAATACAATATTACTATTTTACTTAACTTTTATTTTTTTTGTTTTTTTTTGTATTTCTTTATTCTATTTTAATTGATTGTTTATTGTTTGAGTTAATTATACAGGGATAAAATAATAATGTTTTGTTTTTGAAGTAGAAATTTGAAGTGAAAGGTTGGAGAATAAACACTGTAGCAACATCAAATTATAGAATTTGAAGTGAAAATGTATGGTGCAAGGTCGGAAATGCCCTTAATGGTAATAAAGAGTTATCGACTAACATCAACACCAGCTCTAAACAATTGTTTTTAGTTCTGATGGATTAAAATTCTCTAAAAGTTCGAAAATCAAAATTGAGAAAATTTTAGCGCACGTTCTATTTTGGAAAATAAAAATTCCCATTTACAAAAAAAAAAAAAGAAATTTTTTTCCTATTTTGTAAGTTCCAAAAAAACATTTGAACCTATAAAGAGGATCTTACAAAAGAAGAAAACTTGGGAGAATCTTTGCTACATTACTAAGAAACTTCCAATCCTTGCCACGAAAGGATTACAACATTGCACTACTATATAAACATATGAGTGTTCTAAACTATACTTTTCTGTATTCACAATTTCAATCATGATTTCAGAAACTTTACACATCCGGAACCTCAAAATCAATTATCTCCCGCTCAAATTTTTCCATTCAATCACCAAATCCTATTCAAAGGAAGCACTGAAATTAACCTGCGGATCTTTCTACTTGCCCAAGCACAACGAGGACGGGCCACTGAGCGATGAAGCGCACTTCATCTGCACAGAAAAGAACACAATCGGAGTCGCCGATGGAGTCGGCGGTTCTCGAGAACTCATGGCCAACCGTGTAGTTTCTCTCAACCATAAAATCAAAGGTTCGATCAATCCGGGTGGGGTTTTGCTATCGGCGTACAAGAAAACTTGGGCGAAAGAACCATTGAATGCTCTCGTAATTGCCCTGAACAAGAACAAGCGGTTGAAGTATGCCAATTCGGGGGATTGCGGATTGATGGTGTTTAGAGAGAACAAATTGCTGCACGAATCACCGTTCAGTTTGCCGCGCGATACTCGGAATGTGGCGTATGTGGAGGAGATTAAGGTTAAAGAAGGGGACATTGTTGTTGCTACAACTGGTGGATTGTTAGATAATGTGTGTACGCTTGAAATTGAGGCAATTCTGAACCGGAATGAAGCCGGGGAATTTAATGGTGAGAAGTTGGCTGCAGAGATTGTTGAATGTGCATTGTGTAATTCCGTGAATGAAGATTACTTTTCTCCATTTGCAAAAGCTCCTCAGCAGCCTGGATTCAAATGTATTGGCGGCAAATACGATGACATCACTGTTGTTGTCGCCAAAATTCAACTTGATTTGTAGTTTTTTCTTCAAACTTGTATTTTCAAGTTCTGTTCTCCATTAACAAACCGTTTTGATAATTGTATTTAAATTCCGAAAAAGTCGATAGATAGTCAGATGTTGAAGCTTACTCTTCACATTTTTTTCACTATGATTCCATGTTGCATACATAGTTGTGAGTTAGTCCTAATAATTAGTTATCAAGTTGTCTAATTCGGTCCTCTTCCTGGTTGTTGATTTTAGTAAGAATCCACTGCGGAGCTACAGATTTGATTTGGATGATAGAGGGAGGTTTATTCTCCTATTATTTGTCTACCAGAAGACAAAAATTTAAAGTTCCAAGTATTAAGAAAAGGACTACCTATATAACCCTAGTAATTGGATGAACATAAGCTTACAAGTTAGGCAGCCAACAAAACACCAGCTTGAAATAGTTAAAACAAAACTTGAGGTTGCATTTAATTTAATAACCTGAATTAGTTACTATCTTCATTTACAGAGCATCAAAATCCTTCACTGCCAAGTTCTTCTTCCCTATCATCAAATGAATATGAAATTAATGCAGCTTTATTTCATTCCTTGTATTCATGTACAGAAAGTAGCAAAGCTTTTCCAAACGAGCATCTTTAACGTACTTCTCAATCAAAACTTGAATAACTGCACCTCTCGGAATCAGCCTCTTCTTCAAGCAATATCCAATCAGCGATGGATTATTCACAATGACCGAAAACTTATTTCTTTGTTTTTTCCTATTGAAGATTGTTGCTCTAATAGGGGCCCTTGATTGCATCCATGGGCTATTACTGAGGCCCAAAATAATATTGCCCAGGCCCAACATCACTTGCAAACTATTTTTTAAATCTTTTTAGATATATTGGTTGTTTATGCTTATGTAAATTTCATGTACTTGCATAAATGTTACGAAAGGATTACATGTATAGACTATGGAGAAATGTAAATGTGATATAATAATTAACTGAAATATAAAATGAAAAATAGGTAGTGTGGAGATCCATAAGAAGAACCAATTGGCAATTGCACACGGGCCAATTATTTCAACTTATCTTAACAAACTTTGTCTTTTTCCTTTGCTAATTTCAATGTCCCAAATCAAACAAACAAATTGCACACTACATTATTTGTACATCATGAAACATAATTTGCACATTATTATTTTCTGTATATTTATATTATAATTCTATTGAAGGTGGAGGTATTCATGTATCGCATCTTCAGTTTTTGCCCATCATTTTGCACATCTCGTAATTCGGTAATTGTCTACCAATACTTAATATACACAAATAGGGCCAAATTTCATACGTATTTGAAAGAAATTTACCATTTTTCCGCACAATTATAGAGTTTGATTTTCTTGTTCGTACGTTTTTACCAATAAGTGTAATATCTTACATTTTGCTTGTGTTATACCCATTTAAAACAACGACCTTGCTCTTGGTCCTTGCGATGGACAGTTTTCAAAAAAAAAAAAAAATATTTCAATCACAAAACCTTTATTACAAAGTTAGGCATAGGCCTGCAAACGAGCTAAGTTTTGATATGTTTTGTGTTCGTTTGTTTAATTAAACGAACACGAGCCTAGCTCGAATTCGAGTTCAATATTCTATCTGTGTTTGGCTCGTTCAAGTGTTCGTTTGTTCACGAGCTGTTCACGAACAATCATTTATTTTGTTCGTGGACAGTTCGTTAAATTTTTCGCGAATGAACTCGTTAATTTTTATTCGTGAACAACGTTGCCAATTGAATGTATAATCTAAAGTGGGCCATAAACTTTTTTTTGTTGTATTAGTTTAGTTTTATAGCAATAGTTTATTTTAAGTTTTATAAAATTTTATTTTTTACGTGTAATAATAATAATCTAACTACTTTACGAACATTTATTGAGCCGGTTCGCGAACTTGTTCGTGAATCTCTAATCGAATTTGTCCACGAGTTAACGAGCCGAGCTTTGACTTATTCATGTTCAGTTCGTTTATAATTCGAGCTATAAAATTATGTTCACAAACTGTTCATTTATTAATCGAGTCGAGTTTTTTTCGAATCAAACACCAAGCTATTCATGAACCACATCAACTGGGTAATTTCATTAAAATTAAGTAGTGCCAGATAACATTTATTAGCACATGCATATAAAGATGACTTTATAACAACATACGATACAACTACCTTCCATTGTTCATATAATTTCGGCAATAAATATGGGATTTCACGAATAATTGGCTTCAAGCATAACGAGTCCCAAGTAATCCACAATTTTCTGACAAATTTATTATCCAAACCCTCATATAATTAAACATAATTTTTTTTGTGCTTGGGAATTTGTTAAACTTCGATCATTTTTCGTTATTTCAGAGATAAAAAATCATCACTAATATAAAAAAATTATCGTCAACATCTACCCTTGATGGGTCCTTTCAAATAGGCAAAAAGTCTTTTCAATCCACTTTTTCAAAAAAAATTTCTCGGGTTTACATTAAATGAAAAGAAAAAACTCCAACCGTCTTGAATCTCACTCAAACCTGGGATCTTCAGAGTCCACAATTTCCGTCTTAACAACGAGACCAAGACCGTAGTCACGTACATATAATCAATCTGATCACCATGTTATGCAATCTTCAACTTTTTTTTATCATTTTATTACATATCACACGCAATACCATAAGTGAAAATTTTGTCACACTTATGCATCTCCATTTAAATAAGTTCAAAAAGGTATCACGTTCCATTTCATAGAAAAGAAAATGATCAAATCTTTTTGGTCTTACATTTATGGGGAACCTCGATCAAGATTATCAAATTTAAACCATCATAGAATATTATTGAGTTGTATATATGGGCTCGAAGTAAATAAAAAATTGTCCAATTGATGCCAAATGCACCTATAAATTTGGCAATCTTCCAATCTCAATCCATCTACCTAGTAGTAGCCAGCTCATTTGGTACGAAAAAGAGCAAAAAAAAAAAAAAAAAATGGCTTCTAATGGTGTTAGTAGCAATGAATGTTCAAGTCCAAATTTTCTAATTGTGAATCCAAAAAAGGGGAGAAAGAGAGACATAGTGAAGTATATAGTGGGAAAAAATGTTAAGAGTGGAATGAGTTTTTTGGATAGTTCACAAGAAGGATTGAAAGGTGGAGTTGCTATTGATCACAGGTGGATTTTACTGGTTTCAATTATTGTTTGCAGAATCCTTAATTTCATTGAGAAGCCATTGAAATTCATTGGCTATCTCATTGATTTGTTCCTTAATATCCTCTCTCAGAATGGTGGCTTCTCCGGCATTTTCCATAACTTGCTTCATGGTATGTTAATCTCTTCCTCGTCACCTTCATTAGGGTTTAGTACGTAGATTTGACAGTAAAAAGTTTTGAGCAAAACAAGTTTTGTTTAAAAAAACTCGTTTAATATTGACAAGCTTAACGTTATGATGATAATTTTATACTTTTGGCGCAGCAAAGGTTCTTTTTACTGCCAAATCTAGTATTGTTAATATTAAGGAAACTGCCTAGTTGGTACAACTATTATAGTTTTGACGTTGTGGTTGTTAGCCAATAATGTTGCTTATAACTTTTTTTTCCTGCAAAACAACTTAAATCACATTTTTGATAATCGTAACAAAACATTTAAAACTATTAATTGTTTGATGTCATAGAAAATAAAGACTGTCAAAGGATGACTCACTCAGTTATAATCTATACAAAATTGATTATTGCATATTACTGGTTGCTTAAAAATCTCGACTTGTTGATATAACTTCATTACCTCCGTTTACATATGACATCAAAATTTTACATATTGCTCTAAATACACTTATATTTTACTTAAACATGTATCATGTTTATTGAGTAAAATTAACGACCGGATAAATTGCAGGTAGCCTGAGGATACCAAGAAGAGGATCAGAGAATTTTGTGAGCACGATTGGGCAATTAGATGGAAGAATTGAGCTATACAGAAGTAGAATCCTATCACAACAAGTTGATGATTCTAATATTAATCATAATTTGGGAAATATTTATTTGATGGATCTTTGTATTATGGCCTCCAAACTAGTTTATGAGAACAAAAATGTTGTTCAAAATGTCATTGATACTTATTGGAAGGTAAGTTAATTAATTAATTCAATCATCTAATTAAACTCACATTAATAAGCTAATTGATTTCCGTTTCATGATTAACAGATGCACTTTGTTGCCTTCTACAACTGTTGGAATGGTACGTAACCTCTTTTAATTACATTTATATACACGTGAAATGCTCCGATCACTTTGAAAACTATAAAAAAAATGGTTTTCCATAATGTCTTTTTTTTTTTTGTGTGATTTGATAGAGAATCAAAAGGCGAACAACACCCAAGTGTTCATATGTTGTGACAAGCCAAAAGATGCAAACTTGATAGTAGTAAGTTTTCGAGGAACGGAACCCTTCAATGCTCAAGATTGGAGTACCGATTTCGATTTCTCGTGGTACGAAGTCCCTAAAGTAGGAAAACTCCATATCGGATTCTTAGAAGCAATCGGATTAGGAAACAGAAACGATGCGAACTCTTTCCTAACTCACCTTCAAAGGAAACACTTCAATTTCTTCAATTTGCAAGTCGAGGCCGAGGCAAATATGATGGGTTGGGCTAAAAGAAGTGCATACTATGCCGTGGCATTGAAGCTAAAAAATTTATTGAGAGAGCATAAAAACGCAAAATTTGTCGTCACAGGACACAGCCTGGGAGGCGCACTTGCGATATTATTTGCGAGCGTTCTAGTGATTCAAGAAGAGACCGAAATGCTACAAAGGTTGTTAAACGTTTACACATTTGGTCAACCAAGAATTGGGGATGCAAAACTTGGGTCATTTGTTGAAGCACATTTGAATTATCCAAATACTAAGTATTATAGAGTTGTTTATTGCAATGATATGGTGCCTAGAGTTCCTTTTGATGACAAGATCTTTTCTTTCAAGCATTTCGGGACTTGCCTTTACTACGATAGCCGCTACTTTGGCCGGGTGAAGTGTTTAAATTTAATTTGAGCTCCCGTTTCATTCGATCTACTGATAAATTGATTCATGTACTAAATTGTTTTTATTTTTTATTTTTGTAGTTCATGGACGAGGAGCCGAACCCGAACTTCTTTGGGTTAAGTCATGTAATACCTATGAGATTGAATGCAATATGGGAGATATTGAGGAGTTTTGCAATGAAGCATACACATGGCCCGGATTACGAAGAGAGTTGGTTTTGTACATTTTTTAGGGTATTGGGACTGGTGTTGCCTGGAATCGCTGCTCATAGTCCAACCGATTATGTCAATTCTGTTAGGCTTGGAAGGGAAAGAGTTGCTCCTCTCACTTCTTTGAAAAGCTTTGCTCGCAAATTATGAGAGAAGAGATTCTACTATGATATGACACAACACAACGCTCATGTGCATGGCGTTATTAGAAGTGATTTTCTTAGTTTAATAAAATTTACGAATAAGTTTATATCGTTATCTTAATTCGAATAATGTTTTGTGGTGCAAAATTAAGATTAAGGTATCAAAATTTGAAGAATATGTATTAATGCAAGGACCTGTCTCAATATGCACTAAAAATTGTGCTTATGCACTATGTTGTTTTGTAACTCCGTTCATTCACTTAGCTATTATCCAATTAATTATAAATTTATACCGAATTTCATTTCGTTAGATCTTGAAAATGCATGAATTATTGGCCAAATTTTAAAAAAATATTATGCGATTTCATTCATTTGCAAAATGAGATAAGTTTGTAAAATGATATCCGTGATTTCAAAAATATGCAAAAGATGTTTGTGATTTTAAAATAGTGATATCACATCGAATATTTTTATCAATTTAATATTCTAATAATTTAATTTTATTATTCCAAAATTATACATTAAGATTTGAATAGTTTTTAGAGATTTTTTTTTTATTTTTTACGATTTTTGTAAAGTTTGCAATTACATTTAATTAAAAAAAATATTTGAATTGTTAAAATATTTCCAAAAATTTTCGTTCATGTGTATTGTATATTTATTAATTATTTCACAAAAATTTATATAAAAACTAATAAAACTACCCATTTTCATGACTAATTTAATATTGATCATCATTTATTTACAAACTTCATTTTTAAAATTTATTTTTTCCAAATGAGTGAAAACATATTTCTAAGTTTGATATTAAAATATTCGTATAATTTATTAATTAGGGTCTGCGTGAGAATGAATTTCAATGTTTAAGCGCTCACAGCATACGGTGTCGTTTGACGCGTTTCTCGTTGCTCTCTTCCTTCTTGTTATACAGCCACCGCCGATTCACAGCATTTCGCGGTGGTAAAGCAGCAATGGAATGGACGAAGATGCAGAAATTGCTTCTATTTTCTGCAGTTCTTCGATTTGTTTTGATAATATATGGAGATTGGCAAGATACACCTATGGAGGTTAGATATACATATGTGGATTACATCGTGTTTTCTGATGCAGCCTCTTTAATGGCTTCTGGTGCATCTCCTTACCAGAGAAGTACTTACCGTTATTCGCCTCTGCTTGCGTTTTTGCACATTCCTAATTCAATTCTTCATCGCTCTTGTGGGAAATTCCTCCTCTCTGCTTCGGGTGACTGTAATTTCTAAATCGAAAAATCTAGGTTTTAATTTCCTATTCTGGATTCTGGATTAGCTTGTTGATTTTCCAATTATGATCCGATTATACGTATTTTTATTTATCGAAATTTTATATATGGCACGAGTCAAACTAGATGAGAAATGGGCTTCATTTAGATGAGTCAAAGTTCTGAACTTTGATATTTTGCATCTAGTGACCATACTGAAACTGTATCCAACTAAATGAGCACTTCCTTCTTTCGTCTTTAGTGTTTCTTTTGGTATTATATCGGATAGAATTTCATTGCAGGAATTTTGGAAAGTATATAGATTTTATCTACAGTATATGGTATTGTGAGCTTTCTTAAGTGAATTTTGATGAGGTTTGATTGGTCATCGACATTCATTTTAATTCTAGAAGTTGGATGATATATTTTCTTAATTTCTTCCCCATAGACTAAAAATCCAATTGTAATGTGAAAGAAGTAGTCTTGGTGATATTTTATATTTAATGGCTCTACATTTCCTTGTAGCTGTGGATTAATATGTTTGAATATACAGATTTACTTGTGGGCTTGTTTATCCACAGCATTTTGAAGAAAAGAAAGCCTCCTCAATCCATTTACTTTCATCATTGGAACTCCTGGGAACTGTGAGCCCATTGTTTGTGCCATGCTTTTGTGGACCATTCGCTGTCTTATGAATGGTATATATCTGTATTTATATCCATGTTCCTTATGTTATTGTTGCAGTTAACCTGTTAAATATGCTCTCATAAAAGGTTTTATTAGTTTTTTTCATACCATGCCATGTTTCCACCCAAATATATTTTAGCAAAAGGAAATATAGAATTATGGACACATAATCATCTTGCAAATCATTTTGAAACTTGAAAGTGTAATGTCTTCAAACTTGGACAGTATGTCCTGTTGCTGACGAGCATAGGCAGTGTGTTTTTATGAAAATTTTACGAGCAACGTTTCAGGAATTGAGTTTTCCTTCTCTCGATATGTTTATTTTTTCCTGGTGTACAGGTAAAGTGATCCAAGCCGCATTTTGGTATGGAATTGTTGTCCACTTCAGAATATGTCCCAAAACTCGTATCGTTTTTGCTGCAATTGATAGTGCAATTGGTTATAGTTTTATGCTTCGCACGGGATCATTCCAGACAGTGGCGTTCGTGGCTTTCAATAAGGTTGCATATTTGAATCCTTTTTTGTGTGATTTTTCTCGTATTTATCCAATTTGATGTCTATAAAATGCCGTTTCCATTTTTCAGGTAATCACAGCTCAGTACTTTGTCTGGTTCTTTTGCTTGTTACCGCTAATAATTCCGTGGAGCAAGATGAAGATGAAGCAAGAAGGTCTATGGTGTATGGGAGCTCAAAGGCATTGGTTATTGTGGGGTTATCTGCTTGAATTTAAGGGTAACAATGTTTTTCTACATCTTTGGCTGGCAAGTATATTGTTTTTGGCTGCAAATACTTTTGTTTCCTTCATGTTTATCCGGTATCATACATGCTGTCCTATGTTTGAACAATTAGAGGATCAAACTTTTAAGAAAATTGAATGAGTGAATTAGATTCTTTTGAAACTCGAGAAATTTTGTAAGCTTGTGCTTTTTTTTCTCGTTGAATGAATTATTGGCTAGTTTGGGGCTGCTATGACCTTGCATTTCCAAAATGTGATAATAATTCTCCAAATTTTGTTAGCGGTACATTTGTAATTTTCAGTCAATTTCATTCATCCCATTTTAATGGTTGTGATTGAATTCTAGTTGTCCGTAGGGTATGCAATAAAATTAAATCTCAACTATTAAAAAAAATTATTATAACTGGATGCATAGTTAATTGCAATTTACAAATATATTAAAGTTGATATTTAAAGAAAACTTTTTTCCATGTGAGAGCCTCTTTTAAGGAAGTTTTCGCAGTTTTGTACTGCAGCCCGTTACCAAATGCACCCTCTATTTACCTAATGTACCTAGTTTATGATAATGTAATATAAGTTGTGGAGTTGATGATTTCGCAGAATTTGGGAAAGACAAATAATTTAATGGATTTTAGACGTGTTCACGGGCCGGGCGGTCGAGCCCGTTTCAATGGGCCGGGCTTGGACATTTATTTTTTTCAAAAACCCGGTTCGAACCCGAGCCCGTCAAAGCCCGAATTTTTATGGGTTGGGCTTGGTTTTTATATAAATACCTAAGCCCGGCCCGAACCCAGCCGATGAATAATTCTATTTATTTTATTATATATTTATACATTAAATTTATAACTATTTTAAAATTTTGTATTTTATACTATTAAATTTATATACTTGATTGTAATAAATTTTAACAATTATTAAAGATTTTAAGTAAATAATGCAATTATGTTTAAAATTTATATATATTTGATTTATTTTATATTTTTTCTATTTAATTTAATAAAAAGGTTTATAACAAAAAAAAAATATTCACGAACCCGGGCCGGGTTTGGGAATTACCTTGTAAGCCCAGCCCAAGCCCTGCCCGAGCTCGAAATTCTAAAATATGAGTTTGGGCCAGGCTTGAGTTAATATTTTTATTAAAAAGCCCGCCAAGCCCAGCATGAACCCGGCCCGGCCCGCCCGACGAATAGATCTAATGGATTTTAGTTATAGAAACAAATTTTCTATTTATTAACATTCCGAGTACAGTTAAAATGAATTTCGTCTAGATCTTAATTCCATAATATATTGATTTTATATTTAATTGTATCAAACATTTATACAAATGTAGGGTAAACTTTAAAAACATGTAACATGGTTTGATCATTTTGCAAAAAGATCTTTGTAGAATTTTTTTTTTTATAAAAAAGTTCTTGTTGTTCAAAAGTTGGCAAAAAGATGATTTCTAAATTTTAATTACATAATAAATAGGGGTATTTTTGTCCATTTTGAACTAAAAATTTACAACTTAGTTAATAAAAATACAATACACCTTGATAATAAATTTTAAAATTTTTCTAGAAGTACAAATATTTTTTTAAAATAAATGTGATGACAACTTTTAAAAAATATAATGAAATGAAGAGTTTCCTGAAAACCACTCAAAATTTGAAGTAAAATTCTTAAATAATATAGTTAAATTATATGAACGTCGATTTGATTGAAATACCTCATGTAACACTTATTTTTTATAAAAAATATTTTTTTCCTTTTTTTGTTAACTTTTGAACCACAAACACTCTTTTGTAAGAAAGATTTCCACAAGAATCTTTTTACAAAATGGTCGAATGACAAAACATATTTTTAAGTTTACCAATTGTATATAAAAAATAAAAGTTGTTGTAATAATTTCTAATAATCATTTTTCTGAATATTATATATTCATTAGTTAACTTTTAAAAGTTATATAGTAGTTTTGAATTTTTTTTCCACACCTTTTGGGTTTATTATTACGGATGAAATCATTAAAGTAAAACCGAATTATTATTATTATTCGATTGAATCAATTATATAGTTGTTTATTTATACATAATTATCATGCCTATGGTAGTAATAAAACTCATAATGATCCTTCAACATTGATATGAATCCTTTGGCGAGACTCAAGAGGAACAAAGCAAAAGCCATGGCTACTCCCAATTCTGCTACTGTCACTACTTCTAACAGCAGTAGTACACAGAATATTGCTCCAAGTTTCCTCATAATAGACCCAAGTAAAGGAAGAACCTCGGATTTACTCAAATTTCTTGTAAGAAAAGATGTGAAGAATGGCATTAGTTTCTTGAAAAGTTCGGAAGAGGAAGCAGTTAAAAATCAGAAGTGGAAGATATTACTTTCATTCATCGTTTGTGAAATCTTTACATTTCTTGCTAAGCCACTTCAATACTTGGGTTATGTTGTTGACTTCTGTCTTAATGTCCTTTCTCAAAATGCTGGCCTTTTTGGCATTATATATAATCTCCTTCATGGTACGTTGATTTTTACTAACTTATGATGTGGATATTCTCTTAGACTTATAATCAAAATATGTGAATTGGCAGGAAAGTTAAAGTTACCGCAAAGAGATACAGTGGATTTCTTGAGCTTGTTTGGACAAGCAGATCCTAGAATCGAATTGTACAAGACTACAAATGTGGATGATTATATTGCTAAAGATGTTGCAGACATTAAAAATAATTTGGGTGACATATATTTAATGGACCTATGCATTATGGCTTCTAAGTTGGCTTATGAGAATCCATTAGTTATTCAAAATGTGGTCAATCATCACTGGAAGGCAAGCCCTTAGCTTGTTTGAATTCTTTTTTTTGCTTTGTATTAATTCTAATTTGAATCTAATTGTGTCATTAACTAACAGATGAACTTTGTTGCTTTGTACAACTGCTGGATTGGTAATGTCCGTTACTTACTGCCATTGGTTCTTGTTCCGGTTGCTGTTTGTCCATTTTATACTTGAACTATACCTTGTCCATACCTTTTAAAACTTAACCTTTATTTGAGCTATTTGACCGCAGAGAATCAACAACAAAGCAACACCCAAGTGTTCATATTCACCGACAAGCCAAAAGATGCGGACTTGATCGTGGTGAGTTTTCGGGGAACGGATTGTTTCGTTGCGGGAGATATGTGCACCGATTTCGACTTCTCCTGGTTCGAGATTCCAAATGTCGGGAAAGTGCATGTTGGATTCCTGAAAGCATTGGGTTTAGGCAACAGAAGCGATCCAACTACTTTCCAAGCTCACCTTCAGAAGAACCAAACCGATTTCTTCCATTTAGAAGGCAAATCCGAGGTGAAATTTAAGGAATTCGCCAAGAAAAAGGCTTACTATACCGTGGCATTGACACTCAAGGACTTATTGACCCAACACATGAATGCGAAATTCGTAGTCACGGGACACAGCTTAGGAGCCGCACTTGCCATACTATTCCCGAGCGTTCTTGCGATTCAGGATGAAACCGAGATGCTGAAAAGGTTGCTAAAAGTGTACACATTCGCGCAGCCAAGAATCGGCGACGCAAATTTCGGGAATTTCGTCGAACCAATTTTGAACTATCCAGAGGCAAGATATTTCAGGGTGGTGTATTGCTACGATATGATTCCGAGGATTCCTCCTGACAACAATCTTTTCGGGTTTAAGCATTTCGGGACCTGCATTTACTATGATAGTTGTTACCATGGCAAGGTATATATGACATTTTACATAATTTCAATGTGAAATAACAATGAATCAATGAGAATAGCTTATTATCGGTGTGTTTCGATGTTGTAGCTTGTGGAGGAGGAGCCTAACAAGAACTACTTTGCGCTGAGATACGTGATACCGATGTTTGTGACTGCACATTGGGAGCTGTTAAGAAGCATTATAATGAGATATAAATTTGGAGCAGAATACAAGGAGAGTTGGTTTATGAGTTTGTTAAGGATAATTGGATTATTTTTACCACATCTACCAGCTCATAGCCCTGTGGAATATGTGAATTCAGTTAGGCTTGGGAGGGACAATAATTCATTTCTTACTATACTCTAAGGTGAAGATTTTTGTGTAGTAGTTGTTGTGGGAAGAAAATATATGTTACTAAATCTGAATGGATTGTTTTAATGAAACTAATTTTTATTACTAATATCTCTATTAGTTATCATTGAGATTTGAATCATCCACTAGACAACTAATTGATGGAAGAGACTTGCATTATTTGATAAAAATATTTATTTCACATGTTTAGAATAGACAGAAATAGAAAGGTTCAATTATAGTACATATCCAACTTACCAAATGCAATGCAAAGTTGAGGTACACTTTTTTCCATTAATTGCATATACAAGATAAAGGTATCTCAATAATGCTAATCAATCATTATATCATAATGCATATGTCAAAGCTAGTCCAATCGTTGATATCATTTCAAGATTACATAACAGATAAAAGTTTGAATTACATATTACAAAGAAAGGATTCTAAGTTTCACTGTGTTCTTTATGGGATATACCAAAACATTACAAGAAATTTGCAGCCAATGACAAAAATTTCCAAAGCTCCGTACAAATTGATAGACCTTGGTGAATCCCAAAATTTTCTGAATAAAAAAATTACAATAAAATGAAAATTTGAGAACCTATTGATTTGAATTTTGAATTACATTAACAAATTTGGACGTTTTGGCAGATTTCGAGAGCTGTAGCCAAATTCTACTTCAAGTACAAAATTTGAAGATTAAAATGATGATTTAATGGCAGCTTCAAACAGTGTGAGCAGATTGGATCATATCCAAATTCTTGAGCCTTACAACTGATTCAACATGTCCTCTCAACGTGTGAATTTCTCCAAGCCTGAACAGTTTGGAAACTTTTCTTAAGCAAAAACGTATGCATTTATTCCTGAAACTCGAAAAGGTTTAAATAAATGAAAATACCTGGCTATTTCGGCTCGCCTCTTTGCCTGTTCAGCAATCAGAGATGATCTCGATCTCCTTCCATTAAACTCAAGGTTTGCATCCATTAGTCCTTGCAGACTTCTTTGCGATACGATCCATTGCGCCGCTCTGTCTTCCTTCCCGTAATCCCTTTTCGAAGAAAATGCAGTCTGAAAGAAAGTAGCAAGCAAGCACATTAGAGTCTTTTATAGCGAACTTTAGAGATTCCAAATAAAAGAACTGACCTTTCTGTCGAACACGAGATTCCATGCTTCTCCAGACAAGGCATAACGAACAATGAACTTGATAATGTCTAATGGTATATAGAAGATCAAGCTATACAGCCAAATAACCCCGGCCCATCCCCATCCTATACCGCTAATATACGCAAAGCTAATATGCGCATAGACGGCGATTAAAGTAGCCACCTGATCTCCAAGAGAAGAAACTGAATTAGGACGCCAAAACCGAAAAATAAAAACAGAAACACCGGTTAAATGAGATTTACCAGTTGAGCCACAACAAAAGCAATCATCAGAAGAACACCCGGTCTTTCCATAAAGGACCAACTTTGACTACGCGTAACAAATATGAGAGCCTGGCTTATAATGCTGACTTGGAGATATACAGCAGACGAAACCTCTTCGGTATTCCCTGACAGAGATTTAACATTGAATGTTCTCTGCATAAAAATTAGTAATCGTTAGTATTTATTGCAGGAATAACGACATCGGTGTTGTGAATAGGCAGACGATACCTCGAAGAAATCAGTGTCGATAACAACCCAATAGAAGAGGACAGTAACTAAAGCAAGATAGGTTCCAATGACAATCCCGGTAGCGAATATTTCAGGTAGTTTCCAGCTGTCAGGCCGTGGTGATGGCTTCACTCTATCTTGGGAGATAGTCATGATAGTCCCTAATAACAAACACGAATAATCTCCTGTAAACTTTACGACAAAAAAAGTTTCTTACTCTCATTAAGAGAACGAGTATTTTACCATCATTAAGTATTGCTATTATCAGAACCATGAATGGAGGAAAGTCGTATTCCCATATCAAGGCGAGAAGCACAAAACCGAGCTGCAAAGAAATCCCGTTTCAAATACTAACATGGAAACAAATTTTAACAATGGTAAGACAAATACTAGAAATGCAACTTACGACGATACGAATAGTTATGGAGACAGCATATATCTGCACATTGCACAAATTATATTCAGTTAACATTACAATTGCGATTGCGTACACATACGAAATTAGAAGAAAGAGATTGATGGTTACTGTGTAGTTCTTCATTCTTTGGAATATAGCTCTGCTGGTTAAGACAGCACTGACAATAACGCTTAAGCCAGGCTCAGTTAACACTATATCCGAAGCACTTCTAGCAGCATCTGTAGAATCGGCCACTGCTATTCCGATATCCGCTTTTTTCAAGGCAGGAGCATCGTTTACTCCATCTCCTGTCATTCCAACCACATGCTTCTTTTCTTGTAGAATTTTCACGATTTCGTATTTGTGTTCTGAAAGTTATAGTCGGACATAAATGAGATTACACATGTTGATTCTCTATTAGGAAATTCAATATAATATAATCAATAGCTTAGGTAGTGTTACCAGGGAATACGCCTGCAAAGCCATCCGCTTTCTCAATGAGCTCATCCACTGGAAGGACTTCATTTTCGTCTTTGTTACGACCCAACAGCGATGAAGATGGGTACATGTTTGTTCCCATTCCGAGTCTTCTTCCTGTCTCCTTTGCAATTGCCAGTTGATCACCTACATTTCCAAATCAACAACGTTATGCCCAAATATGCGAGTAAAAGTAAGAGAATAAAAAATATAAGGTATAAGGTTCGAAAATCATATCGCATTATTTCAGGTACCTGTAATCATCTTTACACAAACTCCAAGGTTAAGTGCTCTGCGGATCGTTTCTGCACTATCATGTCTCGGAGGATCGAACAAAGGCAACAACCCACAAAATGTCCACGGACCTCCTGGACTATCCTTACTTTTTTCGGGGACTTCCTGAAAATGAAACAAAATATTTCAGAAAGATGAATTTGACACCAGAATGATTGTAAGCTTTTTCTTCTTGATATGAGAACAAATATCGTTTTGGTATTTCTGTGTACCTGAATTGCAACTCCAAGAGATCGCAGGCCCCTTTCAGCAAATTTATCGATTATGGTATGAACTTTATCAGCAATCTCGTCTCTTTCTTGGCACAGTTGTAGGATCTGGTATCATGAAGAAAAATTAAGAACAAGAACATACAGAAAACAATTATCTTTCTTAATATGATACTGCAATGCAATGCCCTTGTGATCTTGTACAAATGATGCAATAAGAGAATCCAAAAGCAGGCAATT
Source organism: Euphorbia schlechtendalii (assembly GCA_949673415.1). NCBI lineage: Eukaryota > Viridiplantae > Streptophyta > Magnoliopsida > Malpighiales > Euphorbiaceae > Euphorbia > Euphorbia schlechtendalii. The sequence goes on along the minus strand of CATIWQ010088930.1, from coordinate 5,088 downwards.
TATAATTCTGAAATACAATAAAAAGACCTGTTCAGGTGCTCCTTTGCTGGCACGAAACCAGTTTCCTTCAGAATCGATGTATGTGATTGCAGTACGTTTATCCACAGGATTGAAAGGCAGAAAGTGCACTTCCTGGATGTTTGCTCGGGCCTGAACTCAAGAAGGTGAAATAATCTCACATTATAATGATGGATAACCAAAATATAATTAATATGTTATATTCTAATGTTACCTCCTTGGGATCGGAAAGCATATTAACAATGGCTGCATCAATAGCATCCTGATTCTCCATTCTAGATGCTCTCGCTGCAAGCAGAACAACTGTATCTTTGTCCATATCTTTGTTAAATACCTGTTTTATATAAAATATTTATCGAAGAGGAATTAGAAAATATTGCAAAGCCTGAAAGATCTTCAATGATACAGCAAACTTCTTACGTGTGATTATTTATATTTGAATTCAGTTTTTAGTAACTAAACTAAATACTCTGTTTTAAGACAGGACATTCTGTTCCGAAACAGAGCACTGTTCATTGTAGTGCTATTTATAAATGAAAATCAGTGTAAGCTCTAGACATACTAAAATGATCAATTTGTGCTTTTAACTGGAAGAAAAGGTTATCTCCATGGAGAATAAAAAAGCTTTTTTTACCTCGACGAGGTTTCGATCAACTGTAAGGCGATTCAAAGTGAGAGTTCCAGTTTTGTCACTGCAGAGAACATCCATTCCTGCCATTTCTTCAATTGCAGTCATCCTCTTTGTGATGGCACCCTAAAAAATTTAGCAAATAGTTACAAAGAATTCTAGCATCAAACGAAGATATTGATGTTGTATGAAAGCAGTTCCAGATCTGCACCTGCTGAGATAGACGATGAGAGCCAATTGCAAGTGTGACAGATAGAACTGTTGGCATAGCTATAGGTATTCCTCCGATCAATAGAACAAGTAGGTTATTGATTCCATCTCTATATGATCGCTTTTGTATGGGAAACATTACAATGATTTCAAGAATCATTCCCACTGCAATTGAGCAAATGCAGAAGTTTCCAATGGCAGTAAGGACCTGTCACAAAACATTTTTTATAAATGAGTTATTACTCACTGCAATTACAGTCTTGCATTATCTGATATTAAAAATCAGCAAGTTTTTACCATCATTTTATTATATTTACCTGCTGGAAATGTCCAACAACTTCCGTGGAATCGACTAAATGGGCTGCTTTGCCGAAAAAGGAATTAACTCCAGTTGCTATCACCACAGCCTCAATTTCACCTTGCTTGCAAGTTGAACCAGAAAATACTTCATCCCCCGTCCTCTTGGTGACTGGGAGAGATTCTCCTGTAAGTGCTGACTGCAAAGGGCAATGTTTTGCATCAATATTGTAGTTGACAGTTTATTCTCTGCTTTTAGCTTCTTAAGAAAGCAAGATCAATTCAAAAAGACTATCAGGGGCTAGAAAATAACTTGCCTGGTCAATTTTCAGCGGATCTCCTTCAAGCAATCGAGCATCTGCTGGGACAATATCCCCAAGCTTGATGCTGATTATATCTCCGGGTACCAAAACCGAAGCATCTTGCTCTTGCCACTGTCCATCTCTAAGGACCTATACAAATGAGGTTCTTCATAAACTATCATTCACCCGCTTGAATTAATGTGAATTTGTTTACTTTAAGTAAAAAAAAAATTAGAGCACCAATAAAAGGTACAACTCACCTTAGTTTTAGGAGCCAAACGAGCCATAAGCGCAGATGCAGCGTTCCCAGCATTATTTTCCTCTATAAAACTAATTGTTGAATTGATTATAAGCAGGCAAATAATTCCCACAAAGTCCTGCCAATCTGGACCTTCACCCTGAAACACCATTAGTAGAATATACACCGATGATTTCTATTCAACATGGAAGCAACAAAATGTAAGCAAAACATTTCTGGGAAACACGTTACTCACTCCTCCATTGGCAAGGACTATTGCCATTAAAGCTGCAGCTTCCATAACCCATGATAAAGGATTCCACATAAAACTGAGAAATTTCAAAAACTTATTCTCCTGCACCATTGTAGTGGTGGTTTATCAATATTACAATAAATGCTTCACGAGGATTACCCCATAAAACATCGCTTTTTTAATTTACTCGGAGCAGAAAACTAAAATTATTAGATAACAGTAATTGGAGTGCTTACTGTCTTCTCTTCAAGTTTGTTTGGGCCAAAAATTTGCAACCGAATTTCAGCATCCTCAGATGAAAGACCTCCCCGTGAAGTTCTTAGTTCTTCAAAGACTTCTTCAAGTGGCAAGCGTTCCTATCAAACAAAGTTTTGTAAAGTTTAGTACTTTAAAAGTTGACAGTCTAATTATATTTGTTGTTTTTTAACTTACCAAATCGATCCCTTCTCGGTTAAAGTTATCAGGATCCAGCAATGGCTTGTCTAGCTCCCCAGCCATGAATATGATACAAGCCTTGGAACCTGAAGCAAAGTACAAAATAACATTTTTCTCATCACTAATCAGGAAAATAATTCCCAAACAGTTGACCATTTCAAATTACCAGTGAACATCATAATCATATGCCTAGATATTGAGAGCATTGTTTTAAACATTACAAGAATAACAAAGTAAAGTGGAAAATCAGATTAAGTGTTGATATATTCTGCTCAAAGTGTATCCTGATGAATTTGTAAGTAAGCCAGTAATGTTGCTCTCATACAGTCATACCATTAGCGAATCCCTACTTCTTTTGAGCTTATAATAGTAAGGAAGTCATGATGCATAACTTTTCTGTACCATTTATGTGAATTTTGATCATTTCAAGTTTGATCATTGTCAATTGGATCTTAGTTGAAGCTTTCAACTGAATTCAATCAAATCAAACACCTCCAACATTTGGATATTGATAAAACTATGTTTTAAATCTCCTTCTCTAGTGAATTCCGTTCTACTGAAACAATGAAAGTGTCGCTATAACTTTATTAAGTAGCCATAAACATGAATCCTCATTTAAAGCATCACAGTTCAGTATCCACATTGCCGTGGAAATACTTACAAATGCTACAAATTAAAACTTAAGTTCCCCACTATCAGATGAAAAACATATTACAACCTCCAAGAGTACAATTCATGCTATCAAATATCACTAATTAATTAATTAGTATCATATCAGACAATGTGAACAGTCTGCCACATTGTGCTCCCAGTGCAACAATTCATCAAACACCTTACAAGCAAAACCAAGAACCAACTCAAACACCATCAATTTGGACCAATTAAGCACCCAACAGTAAAATAAGCAACAACCATAAGCCAAATAGCAATATATCAAATAAAATGTTACACGTTAACTTAAATTCACTTACTTTATGGAAGACAAGAAGGGAAAAAAACACTAGTGAGTGATTTGAAAAATCCCCAATTTCATGTGAATTGTACAGTTGAAGTGAAGAGGAAAATGGAGGTTGGGAAAGAAAAGGGTATAGTAGAGAATGCTTAAAAAGGAGTGGTAACAGATGGTGATGATCTGGTGGCTGACTGTTTGTTGGCAGAAGAAGACGGGCAGCTAATAATCTTAATTGAAGATGTCTTAATCTAAGTTTTAGATCCATCTTATTATATTGATCGGAAAGAGTAAACGTGGGCGATTTTGTAGTGGGAAAGATAGAGGCTTTTTGTTTCAGAGAACTAAATCGGAGCAGCTGACGAGTGAGTGGAGCGAGGAAGGAAGAATGACAGTTGGCGTATAACTAACTTTCTAAACTTTCCCTCTAAACCTAACGGTCGCTGAACCCTTTATTTCCTCCCCTCCAAACTATGCTATTAAATTGGATTGAACAAACTGGTTGGACCGGATCAAAAATCATAAACTGGTTCGTTGTTATGGTAAATTCCACTGTTATTGAAATCGGACCGGACCATCCGGTTGAATTGGTTTAATCGAGAACCGGCACTGAGTCCGGTTCGGTTGAATAAAAATAACGGGTTTATATAAAAAGCCTTTCTAGACCGGTTCAAACCGGGAAAAATCAGTGAACCAATGAACTGATCAAACCCCGATTTTTTATTATCATGAAAATTATTTAATTTTATAAAGTAGAAAAACAATTAGTTTAAATTACTACTTGTTTTTATTTAATTGATTATATTAGTATTTAAAATTTTTAATTGTTTTTCTAAAATCATTAATTATATTAAATATGTCATAATTGTATTGAGATATTTGATGAATTATATATTTAAAATATTATTTAAAATTATTAAGAGATAAAAAATATGTTAATAATTCCTTTTTATAGTTACTTTTTAATTTGTTATAATTTTAGTGAGTTATTTGTTTATTTATAATTTATACTTGATGATTAATGAATGCATAATTTTATATATATTTATTTAAATATTTAAATATAAAAATATAAATAACGGTTGAGCCACGAATTGAACCCGGTCAAACCTATAAAACCGTGAACCATTTAATTCATTTGTTCGACATCCGGTCCAGTTTTAATAACATTAGTAAATTCTACTATGACTTTGTTAAAAACAAAGTTTCTATTACTTTGTCACTTATTACCATTGAATCAATGAAATGATGATTGATCCAATAATGATAAAAAATAAATTAAATTTTACATTATTAAAAACAAAGTCACCGTATCCTATAGATGAATATATATCTTTTATATAAATATAACACAAATAATATAAAAATACTAGTGTTTGTTTAGTTGGATTATGTCAAACATATCAAACAATGAGACTTTTTTTAATTTTTTTTTATCAATCTAAGTAACATTTATTTCCAGGAAAACGATTCAGTGAAAAATATTGTACTAGCTAACCATAATCAAACTCTCTTTTATTTGTCAATATGTCCATCAAACTTGTTAAGTAGGGTAGTTTGGTATAAATTATATTTGCAATTAATTTTGGATTTAGACAGTTAGGTATTTAATAGTGTTACTTTCAGCAACCTCTTTAGATTATATATGTTCTTTAGGCCCAATCTTCTGCAGGCCTTCTAAGCAGACTCTTAACTTAAGCCTATTGTATTTGACTAATCAAATTTTATTTTATGGGCTACACAAACATAGGCCCATTG
>CATIWQ010088903.1:0-20673 GCA_949673415.1 Euphorbia schlechtendalii | reverse complement strand
AAAACCTTATTCCCCACTTCTCTACAGATAAGATAAAAGTTCAAAATAAGAACCTGTGTTGTCAATACCGCTTATCTAAATAGAAAAACAGTGACCACTACAAGTATACAGTTACGATGAAGTTTTAAAAGATATCGATCCTACAGGGAAGGACTAGCTCTAAAGATCAAAAAGAGAAATGGAATAAAGAAAATAAAATAAAATAGTTTTGATTTTAGTTGGGAAGAATTGGAATGATGAATGGATAGATAAATGCATGATAGATTAGAGAAGATAAAAGTATATAGATTTTCCCTATGAACAAGTATAGCAAAGAAAACAAGCAAGGTCATCAAAGATATTGCGTTCACTAGATTAATTTAATAAACTCGATTCTAGACACTCAGATATTCAATTATTCACCACAGAGCAACACATGAAATGACTTTTCTAAATCTAGTGCAAATTAATTAAGATGATTATATAAACTTGGATAACAACATTACTATGCTTAGTACGGGCCGCTCTCACATAGCAACATTTAGCAAGTTACCATTCCAAAAATGTTGGCTCACTAAACAGCGTTATAATCACAGTGATTATACACAATCCCGGTAACCTCGAAACTACTCTTAAAGTTAACTCAAAAGCATATAACATGATTAATATAAAAGAGTCAATACAAAATACACATTATGACACATAGGCATATCATAAACTTTGAAATAGAAAGTATAAGTAGAAAGCAAAGCAAAGTTGTAAGGTATGCAAGTGAAAGCTAAAGTTGATCAAACCGTATCCACTCTTTAATGGGAGTCATCAATTCTCGTTATTCCTACATCTACTTTGAATTCGGTCTCGGCCCGTACAGAACCTCCGCTAGGTTGCTATTCCTTGTGAATATCGAATAAACGAATGTTGAAGAACGAAAAATTTCATTGATAAGTGATTTGCAATTACACTTTTACAACAATCGCTCGAATATGTAGAGAAATCTATTGATCGAAATAAGGATTCGAATCACGTATACATTTTCTCGTTTATACTTATGAATATAGTGAAAACTAAATAATTTTTCTCTCTATCTATGTACACACTATGCACTACTTTTCCACCACTTGTGTCACCCCACACTTGCATGAATTTTGTAAGGTTTGGAGCCCTATTTATAGAGTTCGAAGGGTTGCATCTATCCATACGAAGAGTTGTGTCCATTGGTGAAAGATTGCATCACTTCATTGTGATTGGTTGAGTTGATTTGATCTTATCCACAATGGATATGCACCCTTTTATGATTTGTTGACTTCTAAAAGGTGTATTTTCATTGGGTAGTGGATGGTGGTTGATGGCAGTTGATCGTTCTTATTTGGCGGTTGGTAGTTGTGAGTGGGCGACATAAAGCGGTGGGCTGAGAGCGCATGAAAGATGAGAGGCGCGATCCACCGAGTGTTTGAAAAAAGGTGCACCGCGAAAAAAGTTGAAAGAGAAAGCGAAAAAAGTTTTAGATCGATTCGAACCCAAATCCGCAGTCTCTTAGTGTGGAGCCGCCACCTGGATTTGCTCTTTCTAGGAATTAGAGTCCTGTGAGGCTTAAAGTCCGGGGGACGGCCCACCAAGACACAGAGATTCAGGTCCGGGATAAGTTACTTATTTCTTATGTGATCACATTATATTACATCTATAGAAAACCGTATTCTTTTAATTGTGCATATTCACACTTAGGTCATTTTTACGAGTTTACATGCATGATTCACGTATAGAAAAAGCACTAAATCCATCCACAAAACAATAAATAAATGCGGAAAGTAAATGCGAAAAATAAAATTACAAGGCTTTAAAAAATCGGGGGATGCAACCGCCCGCTACCCTATTAATTACGTTTCCTCAAAAATATGTGCAATACCTGAGGGAAAAATAAAAGCCTAAACATACATCTAACCTGCATCAATAAAGGTTAGCATAGGGGATATCACATATGTTTAATTTGATTTTAGCGAGGCCAATGTGGCCTAATTAAAACATCAACGGTTTAAAGTTGTTATTTTAAATAAAAAATAGTTCATTTTTATTTACACGTATGTTGATCAATTTCATTAGTGAAAATGATCGCATGACATAAACTGAGGTTTGTTATCCAGGAATAATTTTAATTCCCTTCGTTGGGGTATTCTAAAATAAAAATTAAAAAGAAATAAAAGATGAAGAGAATTACAACATTATTTACAATAATAAGGAATAAAAATAATTCCTAGGCCAAAAATAAAAATTAGAAAGAAATGAAGCAGATGAAAGCACGAAATCCGCGGTTCTAGGAACTCAGAGGCTTACCCTTGCGGTATGAATCAACTTCGGCGTATCCGTTCGATCCCCAGGAGTGTTTCTCGTTCGTTTTTGTTTCATTGTAGTTTAATGTGAAAAAATAAGTGTTTATTTATCCAAAAAGATAATCAAACTCGGGTTCTAAATTTGTTTTAGACCCTAGAATATCTGAGGAATTTTTAAGAAAAAAAGATGAAGAAAATTGATTTTAGAATCCAAAAGTGTTTTGGATCTAAGAAAATGTCAGAAGAAAAGAAAGCATTTTTGTCATAGTGTTTTTCAGTATTTTTTGTTTTGAAAAGAAGAATTTTTGTTCTAATTTTTGAGCCCCCTTCAATCCAAAAAAGTCTGACTATTTATAGAAAAATGCCGAAAAATCCAAAAAAGGCTAAAAAGTTTGGCGGGGTCGCCAAAGAGTTTGGCGACCTCGCCAAACTCACTGACGAGCTCGCTAGAGAGTCTAGCGAGCCTCGCCAAGACTTTGGCGAGACTTGCCAAGCCTTCTGGCGAGCCGTGCCTCACCGGATATCGGCTAGGCAGGCTCTAGATCCCGATTTCGACGGTTTTTTCAAATTTTTTTGTGTATATTTTATATTTTTTAATTTTTGAATTAAAGTCCTTTTAAATTCAACGATGAGGAAAACTCCCATTTGAAGATCGTCGGACGGTCAAATATCGTGTGATTCGAGGATAAATATCCCGAAAAGCCATCATCATTGAACGCGCTAGCTAGTACAAAATCCCATGCTCACAGCTGCCCCTCATGTGCTAATTGCTGGTTGTATAACCAGTATTATCACATGAAAAGAGCGGAGGGATTGAGAATATACCTGACCGATGCGGCTGGTGACTTCTTATTCCCAATTGGTGATGATATAGGCCTTTCTTTCGGGCGATGTGTCTTCATAGGGTTGTCCAGCCCCTTCTTCAGAATCCCTTAGGTACTTTATGCCCCTTGTAGGCAGGTCGACCGTTTCTTTCTGCGGCGTCCCTTTAGTGGTTGGCTACAATTTCATTCTTCAGTTGATAAATGAGACTATTTCATTCTTCAGCCATTGAGATAACCATTTCCTTCTTCGATTGTGTTTTGTATTTCCTTAATAGGATGTTGACTTACTTCCTATAACAAATCAGAGAAAAGCTAATGTCAATACATTTGATGGTGAATGTTTTAATTATTTGATTGAGTTTATACGAAGCAAAAATTTTGACCCCATCCATCAAAAATTAAAACATAATAAGTTTATAAATTTAATAAGAAATTCAGGGGTGTCCCGAAAACTGCTCTATTGTTTAGGATGCTTTTTGTGGCGTTGTAATGTTGACTTTAGGCTTGAATGGGTCATTGTCTTGTTTGTAGGTTCCTCATGTAGAGGTGGGGATTCTTGTTTATCGGGACAGTGTTGCCCCGGTTTGGCATCGTCTTTACCTGTAAATGACGTGATGCAAATGTAATGTATGCATGATTTTATGAAGAATTTTTATCATATGATGTATGTTCGTTTGTTATAGGAGTTGTGGGCTTCGTTCATTGAAGAGCCTTCTCTTGTGCTAGTTCATGGTTGCCCCTATGACTTATCTTGTTAGGGATTCCATGGACGACTCCCTCAAAGCAACGACCATGGGTTCGTTGAATCAGATTCGAGTTCATAGCTTGGATCTGATTTGAGGAAAGTCCGGATGAGTCGTTGATCACGCATTGTGTTAGCGATGATCGCTTGGAAGCCGTTTTGCCTGAAGTGTTGAAGGTATATGATGCCTCGTACCATTTCGAGGAGGAGATGATGAATTTGATATTTCTTTGGCTCTAATTTCTGCATAGATCGCCCTTGCTGGTTTTCAATCTATCGAACCTCGTCTTCATTTTTTCCTAGACTGCCCTTTCGGGTTTTCAATCCAACAGACTCATTTTTCTTTATTTTTTTATTTTATTTTTTTTAATTTAATGTTTACTTGCAATATTCTAGCATTAGCATGCAAGTAATCAAGATAAGCATATGCATAAAGATTCAACAAAAATGACAATTCATTGATGAACTTAATAGGGGTATAAATGTTTCAAATGATTTGACTCCTGCCATCAATTAGCCCTTTCAGGTTTTCTAACTAATGTGGTTCTCTTGATATCCTAAGTTTTGCCTGAGCCGCCCTGTTCGGGTTTTCAACTCAGCAGACTATTTTTTCTGTTGATTAAAAAGAAGCCCTAATTTTTGCTCATCTAACCGAGTGTTAATTGACAGGCTAAATACAAATTTATTTTTTGTTTGTATTGCTTTTTATTGGTTTATTTCTATTACCTATGAGTGATAGCAATTGTGTAAGATTTGGTAGATTAGTTGCTGTCCATGTCCACGACTTCATTTGTTGTTTCGTTCAGCATCTTTGACCGATTGGTTAGTGCTCGCGTCACCTTGCTAGCTTGAGGTGTACATGATGATGAGTCTTGACCATCGGTGTTTCTTGCGATGGTGAGATGAATGCCCCACAAATAGTAGTGAGCTGTGCGGAGGAGTTGTTGATGTGCTAAATGATCTGACTCCTTTTTATCTTTAGCATTGACTCTTGTTTGATGGTGATCTGTGTGATGGAGTTGTTGACGTGTTCAATGATCTGACTCCTTCTTTGTGGCAGTACGCCTATTGTTTGGTCTTATGAATGGTGGTGATGGAGTTGTTGATGTGTTCAATGATCCGACTCCTTTATGGCATTGCGCTGGTCGTTTGGTCTTATGAATGGAGTTGTTGACATGTGCAATGATGCAACTCCTTCTTTGTGGCATTGTGTCAGTTGTTTGGTCTTATGAATGGTTGTGATGGAGTTGTTGACGTGTTCAACTATCCTGATTCCTTCTTTGTGGCATTGTTTTGTTTGTTTGGTCCCAACTTGCTTGGTCAACATTATGGCCTTATTCTAGCTTCGATCCTTTTGATCTTTGCATACTTCATTCTCTTGGTTGAGTCAGTGGACGTTTCGTGCTTGGAGATCTTTCCATTGATCTTTCATCCTTGTATAATGAGGCAATTGCTATCACGCGTTGTCTAAGTACATGTATTTGTCTCTCGCTTTCTCTCAAGAGTCAAATCATTTGAATTTATGATGGGGAATCCATTTATACCCAAATTAATTTCATGAAATGATCTGTCACATGTGCTAAAAACATTATGTATATATTTATGAGAATGCGTGATGTCATTGATAAAATATCAAGCAAATAAACAATGTTCAATTTATTCAAAAATAATTCAAAAGCCTCATGGGAAAAATAGCTGAAAGCTAATTTATTACATAATAATTCATCACGAGTTAGTGCCCCCCATAGGCATCCATGGATTCAAAGTGCTCCATCAGCTCTGCCTTTTCAAAAACTTCTTGATAGCTAGAGAAGCTATTAGATCTGAATTTGTTTCTATATGGTGGCAGTGCACCGTCCATCAGCTTTTTTATAATTTCCGTTAGGGTCAAACGAGTCTGCAACCTAACCTGTGTAGCCATCCAACGTGTATAGTAAGATTTGAAGTTCTCACCCTGCCTTTGCCTTATAGCTTCCAGATGTTGCATTGTGGTTTCCATTTGAGAGTTGAAACCATAATGCCCCAGCATAGCTTGAGCAAGGCTATACCAATCAGTGGCTATTTCCAACGGAAGGTGGATGTACCATTCGTTAACCGGGTGGCCTAAGGTGATGACGAAGAGCTTTGCCATCATTCGGTCGCTGACCCTCAATGCTCTCATCACTGTTTGATAATGCATCAAGTGAGCGTGCGGGTCGCCAAATCCTACATACTTCTCAAACTACGACATTGCGAAGTTTGGGGATAAGCTGTCTTCATCCTCGACTCTCAGTTGTGCAGGGTACGTGTTCCTTAGGTAGCCACCGTGAATGGCCAAGAACTGTTGCCATATTTCCACCATGCCAGGTTGTTGGAGGATGGCATTCCTTGCACTTGGATAAGAGCCATATTGCCCCTGGAGATAAATCGCGAAATGGGGCAATTGAGGTGCCTGGAACTGTGAGGCGATCGACGTACTCTAGTTGGGAATAGGCTGTTGGGTCACTCCTTGGTAAAAAGGCCCTGGTGCGAATACCGGCTGCCCCATTTATCCTGAGAAGAATTGGGGAGAATTGGCAAAGTTATATCCTGGCTTCCCAATCGGAGTCTGGTTCAGTTGACTTTGTCCTGCCCCGAATTGATAAAAGGTAGTTGGAGGTAGGGGCATCATGTGTGAGGTGGGAGGTCCTCCTACCTTAGGCCATCTAGTTAGATTGCCATTGTTAAGGGTGACCTCTGAGCCAAACATTGCATTCTGGGTCCTCCCAACATGTTGGCATATGAGCGATGCTAGCTATTCACTGTTGGTAAAGGCGTTTATGGCAGCTGCAATCTCGGTGCTCATCTACAACTGTTGAGAATTTTTTCCTGCACGGACAGGGTGATCTTCCCTTGCACCTTCTCCTTGTGGATTGGCCATAATTGACATGGGCTGAACTAAATCTAAATCTGAACCCGAGTCCTCACTAGAATCAGTGTACTAGGCTACGAGCAGGCCTCTTCCAAGCCCCCTTTGATATATGAGCAGAATATTAGACTGTGCATGTGATTTGATTCATAGTGCGGGTAATGCATGAGATTTTTAATGTTATGGTTGCATTCACAACGGGGTTAGCATGCCATGATGTGAAATAACATGTAATTAAATCCATTTGAAACAAATAGGTTAATCGTTAGGTAAAGATGAAAATATGTGAAAATGAAAATCCAACAACTGGGGTTGGATTTTAGATTTGTACAATGTTTGTGTGATATCATAACATGAGAGATGTGGTAATAGGTCAATGGTTTGAGGTTTTTTACTATGACTAGGTCTCACGAATGAGGAGATCAAAATTGTTTCGGGTAAGCGGTGAGACATACCCTAATAAAATAAAAATAACTACCGTATGTAGCTACCTTATGAATGATTTGGTTATTATGCCCAATTAGGGTGGAGTTTCGAATACTTGTATGGTCATCACTATTTGTGGGTATCTGGTGATATGTGAATTATTACCTCGTGTGGGCGAATGATTCGGGTATGAAGCGTATACCCTTGGCGATTTGGTAAGGTAGTAAGTTTGCCTCGTGTGGGCGTAGGTTAGGATATCAGCTGGGATATCCTTTAATGTGAGAAGTGGTTTGGGTAGGTATTTGCCCCGTTTGGGCTTTTGGTGTGTATAATTATCCAGAAAGGGCTGTGAGTTGGATGTCGAGTGAACATCTCAAAGATGATGTGTAGGATATATTATTACCCCTTGTGGGCTAAGTGTCAGATGTTAAGTGGACATCACATAGAAAGATATGTTTGCCATGTACAGGCTAATAGCGGGATGTCAAGTGGACATATCGCTAAAAAGGGTAAGTGATGTTTCCAAGTGATTTTATGTTGTCCTAGTGTGATACAATTTATAGTGTCAACTGTGCCTAAGTGTATGTGACATCGAACATGATATGTATATTTAATATCGTGAGTGTGTGCGTTCGAGTGTCTACACAAAAATTCATGGTTAGTATGACATTTGTACAATGACAAATATACAAGTAGCACGTAGCATGCAACATCATATCTTCCAACCATACAACTCCCGCGTGTAGGGTTTTTGGCTAGTCTCTATCCTAAGTTTGGTTCATCTTAGTACCATGAAGATACTAAGGAGTGCACTTGCAGGAAAATATAATGCATGGTCGTTTCTTGGGTAACACCCTAGGGAAAATGCCTATGGTTTATTTACATGAGGTTTGTAAATGGGATGTTGATATAGAAGGTTCTTGTCGCACTAAAATACACTCCAAGCCTCTCCCCAAATGGGTTGAGGGAGGTACATGTGATATGGCAATAAGTGCTCCACTCACTCAAGTACTATCTTTTCTCAGGGAGGTAGATTAGTACAAGAGAAAGCTTCGTGGTAATAAGGGTACCTTAGACTTATGGGCTAATCCCTTCTACTGCAATGCGTTATTATGAATATGTCAAAATTAAGAGAAAACGGAATAATGTAATCAATAATTTTCGGCACTTATCCAAAATCTAAAACCTTTGAAAAACAAGTTTTAGAAACAAAAAGAAAAAAAATCCCTAGTGGAGTCGCCATTGTGAGCGGGCGACACCAAGCGGTGGGCCGAGACCGTGCGGAAGATGAGAGGAGCGGTCCACCGAGGTGTTCGAAAAAAGGTGCACCGGGTCGGGGACCCGGGAAAAAGGTTGAAAGAGAAAGTGAAAAACATTTTAGATCTGTTCGAACCCGAATCCTTCATCTCTTAGTGTGGAGGCACCACCTGGATTAGCTCTTTCTGGAAATTAGAGTCTTGTGAGGCTTAACGTCCGGGGATGGCCCACCAAGACATAAAGATTCGGGTCCGGAATAAGTTACTTATTTCTTATGTGATCACATTATATTACATCTATAGAAAACCGTATTCTCTTAATTGTGCATATTCGCACTTAGGTCATTTTTACGAGTTTACATGCATGATTCATGTATAGAAAAAGCAGTAAATCCATCCACAAAACAATAAGTAAATGAGGAAAGTAAATGCGAAAAATAAAACTAAAAGGATTTTAATAATCGGGGGATGCAACCGCCCGCTACCCAATTAATTACATTTCCTCAATAATATGTGCAATACCCAAAGGAAAAATAAAAGCCTAAACATATATCTAACCTGCATCCATAAAGGTTAGCATAGGGGATATCGCATATGTTCGATTTGATTTTAGCGAGGCCCGTGTGACCTAATTAAAACATCGACGGTTTAAAGTTGTTACACGTATGTTGATCAATTTTATTAGTGAAAATTATCGCATGGCATAAAGTGAGGTCTGTTATCCAGGAATAGTTTTAATTCCCTTCGTTGGGGTATTTTAAAATAAAAATTAAAAAGAAATAAAAGATGAAGAGAATTACAACATTATTTACAATAATAAGGAATAACAATAATTCCTAGGCCAAAAATAAAAATTAAAAAGAAATGAAGCAGATGAAAGCACGGAATCCGCAATTCTAGGAACTCAAAGGCTTACCCTTGTGGTATGAATCCACTTCGGCGTATCCGTTCGATCCCCGGGAGTGTTCCTCGTTCATTTTGGTTTAACTGTAGTTTAATGTGGAAAAATAAGTGTTTATTTATCCAAAAAGATAATCAGACTCGGGTTCTAAATTTGTTTTAGACTCGAGAATATCTGAAGATTTTTTATGAAAAAAAGATGAAGAAAATTGATTTTAAGAAGAAGAAGTTTAGAATCCAAAATTGTTTTGGATCTAAGAAAATGTTAGAAGAAAAGAAAGTATTTTTGTTATAGTGTTTTTCAGTGTTTTTTTCTGAAAAGAAGAATTTTTGTTCGAATTTTCCAACCCCTTCAATCCAAAAAAGTTCGACTATTTATAGAAAAATCCTGGACAATCCAAAAAAGGCAAAAAAGTTTGGCGAGGTCGCTAAAGAGTTTGGCGAGTTCGCCAGAGAGGCTGGCGAGCTCGCTAGCCTCTTTGGCAAGGCTGGCCAACCTCGCCAAAGAGTCTAGCAAGGCTTGCCTCGCTAGACCCCTGGCAAGCCTCGCCAGGGACCTGGCAAGGTACGCCCGGTCTCTGGCGAGCCTCGATAGAATCTGGCGAGGTTCGCCAGACCCCTGGCGAGGTTCACCAGGCCTTTTAGCGAGCTGTGCCTTGCCAGATATCGATGAGGCAGGCTTCGGATCCGGTTCTCGGTGGTTTTTTTGAATATTTTGTGTATTTTTTATATTTTTTAGTTTCTGAATTAAAGTCCTTTTAAATTCAGCAATGAGGAAAACTCCCATTTGAAGATTGTCGGAGCGTCAAATATCGTGTGATTAGAGGATAAATATCCCAAAATGCCGTTATCATTGAACGCGCGAGCTGGTACAAAATCTCATGCTCACAGTAGTTAAGAAGATTTGACTAGAAAATCATCCAAGTCGCGACTGTGAACTTTTGGTTGGCAACTTTATGTTCTAAAGAATAATAAGTCATGACCGCGAATGGTTGTCGCGACCATGAAATGTGTTTCTCTTCAGAATTCTTCTTGTAACTTCATCGATCTTTGACAGCTTCGATCCTAAGCCAAATCTTTAAGTTCCACGCATCTTTTTGAACCTTTTTCACTATTTTTTCATAGATTTCCACTTTAGATCATTTAACTCCCAAGATTTACCTAGTATCTGCATTTGCACCAAAAACAACTACATACCATGTGAAATCTTTTATATGAAGTATAAAAATAACTTAAACTATAGTGTTTAGTGTATAAAATTATAATGATAATAAGTGTAATTATACACTTATCAAACAGCGAGATCAACTATGGGTTGATCGAGCCATTAGGGAACTTGGACGGCTTTAGTGGCCTTAATTGGCATCGAGTGATCCTAGCCTAGACATATTTTTCTCTCGACTTGGTTGATCAAGCTGGCTTGCGGGCGCTGCGTTACTGCCCCATGATTCTTCAGGTATTGTTCGTTTATTTTGTGATTTGTGCATGTTGGTTATTTCTTTATTAACCTTTATTGACCTCCTTTTTTTGTTTTGCAGGCATGGGCTTTCTTTTACCAGTTCCTCCTTGCCCCGCAGTTTTTTGATGCCCCGAAGGATGCTCCATGTATGGCCTAAATTTACCCGTCCTTCGAGGGGAACGTATTAGACTCTATGGGTTACTATAAGGATCTTTGTGTGTTGACTCTAGAGAAGATGAGGCTTCTCATTTCGATGGATGTGATTACGTTTTTACCTTTAAACTTATTCTGACTTTGTCGTTCTTTCTTTTTAGGTGGAGCACTACCCTTGGAGAGGTCTCCCTAGCTACCACATGGTGAAGGAGATCCGGAGGGATGTTGATCGCCACCGTTTCATCTTAGAGGGACCTAGGACCTGTGAGTGGTGCCTGGGTGAGCGCATTCAGTTCTGGCGAACTAAGCCAGTATCTGATAGACGCATCCTACCTGTGCCTCCCACTTGGGTGTTCTGGACACATCTGGTTATTACTGATCCTGAGGAACTGCAGCTATGCTTCTAGGAGCATGGCATGAGGCTCTCAGGATAGCGTAGTAACTATGAGGCCTTCATTCGAGAGAGGCTGCTCCCGTCACCCCGGTGACCTAGCCCGAGGTGGTGCGACCTTCTTCACGAGTTAGGAGCCAGAGAGTGGACGGTGCTCCCAGTGCTGGTGCAAGCGGTACTAGCATGCGATGTTAGGTATGAAATGTGTTAACTATTTTATTCATGTTGAACTTGATTCTGACTGTTTGTTTATCTTTGTAGGAGTTCGCTCAGAAGAGGGTTCGTGTTCCTAATTTGAATGCTACGACCGGGGGGCAAGTACATCTTCCTCAGGCATTGTTGAGGGGAGATTCGTGATTCCCCTTGACTCTACTTTCTACTTGATGGGTTCCAGGGGGACCTCAAGGTAGGTGTCTCTTCCCCCAAGCTATAACACGTTGGCCTACGACCCTTCCGACACTACTCAAATGAGTTTTGAAAGCGATTTTTGGGCCATCTTGATGGTCGTTTACTCACTCCCTTTCTTTTGTAGGTCGTACGTGAGGAGATGGATAGAGTGGCCAGGCATTACCTTGCACTGAGGGACATGATGCTTTCATAAGATGGGATTACCCGAGTATGTTGCTTTTCTCGGCCTATCATATGCGATGCATGAAATGTCATGTTTTTATGTACATGTATATGGTTTTCATGGTATGTTTTATGACTGTAGGATATGGTGGCGAGGAGTGATAAGTTCGAGCAGTGCTAACGAGAGCTCGATAATCATTTCCAATCGTTGGATATTAGCCATCAAGGTCTAGATGCTCATTATCATGGCCTTGAGGTTAGCCACCGGGAGTTGGGAGTCCGTTATCATTGTTTGGAGGCTTGTCACCAGAGTTTGGAGGCTAGTCACCAGA
The DNA here is from genome assembly GCA_949673415.1 of Euphorbia schlechtendalii. NCBI lineage: Eukaryota > Viridiplantae > Streptophyta > Magnoliopsida > Malpighiales > Euphorbiaceae > Euphorbia > Euphorbia schlechtendalii. The sequence goes on along the minus strand of CATIWQ010088903.1, from coordinate 8,430 downwards.
GTTTGGAGGCTCGCCATCAGAGCTTGGAGGCCTAGTATCAGGAGATGCTATGGTAGAATACCTCGGTAGAGCAGGCTAAGTAGATGCGCGGGCTTCCAATTTGAGCTTTCCCTAGTCTCTTACGTTTGATCTCAATTCCCTTCTTGGTGACCTAGACGATAGGCCGCTCCTCACTCCAGATTGGGACACTGGTTTTCTTCACGCTCCCCAACCTCCTTCTGTGTCCGGTTCAGCGGATGGTGGTTCTTAGAGACTAGGTCCCATGGATTTCGAGATATTTACTATGATGCCCTGAGATCCAGTGAGTGGAGATAACGTGTAGGCATCGCATGCTTAGGAGTTTCCTTTTAGCTTTTAGTTTTCCTCTTTTTTGAACCGGACTTTTTTAGATAGCTCTATCTTGTAGAATCTCTAAGAACTTCGGATTTATGAAAGAAAAGAGGATTTTTTGCAATTGTGTGCTAGGTCCTCACATTTAGTGTTTTATTTTATGAATATGCTTGTTTGTGAATGTTTTTTGTATATGCATGAATGAATGTTATTGTTAATGTATGTGGTTAATATGTGTAGGCAACATCGATCTTTAGGGATTTCCTTTAGCTCTTTTCCTTTCTGATGTTGACTAATAATGAGTGTCTTAGGGTCTTTCTCAGCACCGTTCGGGGGCCTGATTGGTGAAGGATTAAGAGCTTTGGTATGCGGGGTCTTCAATACCTTGCTTTTAGGCCTGTGAATATGGTCTTCATTAGTGCTGCTTTGAAGTTTTGGGATCCTGTCACTCACAGCTTTCATTTTACCGACTTCGAGCTTTGCCCCTTAGTCGAGGAGTTTCATGCCATCCTGGGGTTTCCCTTTCTGAAGGAGTCAACGCCAGTATCCCTTGTGAGACTTTCCTTCGCCTTTCCTTCTTTCCAATTTGGGGGTGAAATAAGTTGAAGGGTTTATGGAACTTGGAGTCTAGTGGGCAGTTTTTATCAGCTTCCCCTTACGTTGGTGGCTTCCGGGTTGATGCTATCCTTGGTTGGTGTGAGACTACGCCTAGCACTCATCTAGCATGGCCTTCGATGGTGGCTCTACTTCTTCTGGTGGAGTTTGTTTGTGGGGTTTGAGCGGTTGCCTCTTTTCATTTGCTGTCGGTTATTGACCCACTCTCCACAAGCCTTTCCCTTGCGACTTTAGCCTTAGTTGAGAGTCTGGTTCAACTAGATGCTGCTTCGGTGAACCCGAACTTAGCTGGAGACCATTTTGCCTTGCTTGAGGTGATTTTCTTTTTTACCCCTTTTTCTTTGTGATTTTCATTGCTTGTTTAAATAAATGAATCAATGTAGGTATGGCTGTCGGAGAAGCTTCGCTTGATTGCTAATCCACGCTTAGGGAAGGCTCGGTACCTCCCTTCTCATTATGGTCCTCGAGGTTTCACTAGGAAGAACCATTGTTCGCTGAGTGAAGGCGCTTGGGTCAAGATTCTGGGCTTCTACTGAGCTTTTGAGATTCGTTGGCTCAGCCCTTGGTTGGAGATTCCGTTCGTGGTTACTAACATCCATGATTCTGACATATTATGGATGGGGTTGTTTGGTGTCACTTCCTATTCTCCTTCCCGCCTGTGTAGGCAGTATGGGCATCAGCAAAGAGTCCCTCAGCTCCTATGCTCGACCATTTTTCATGACTTCGATCCTGACACACCTGATGCTCTATGGAGGCTTTGGGCATGCGCTCGAGTTGTTATGCTAAATTATACTGCCCCGGAGACCACCGATACTGATGAGTTCTATTATGGATGGCTTGGCGAGATAAAGAGCCTCCCAGATGCTAATCAACACTATAAGGTATCCTGTGAGTGGAAGAGGGATGAAGATGGTTTGGACCCCCTTCCTCATACTTCGAGGAAGCATGCACGGTGGAGAGATTGGCGCCCTTAGATCTATTTTCTTTTAGATACATGTTTTCCAACCCTTGTTCTTGGCTTGTTTTTGAATTGTTTTTTACATTATGAAATTTTGTCGAACTTTATTTTATTTACTTGTGATATTCTGTATGCACACATTCATATAAACATAAACATAAATCCTTGCAAACATATCACATTTCATTGAATGGCTTTAAAAAGGGTAAAAGTTTTCCAAAGATTCGAATCCTACCACCAGTTAGCCTATAACAGGTTTTCTAACTCGTAGTCCCTCTATTCCTTACAGTGCCCTAACTTTTGCTTGAGTAGCCCATCACGGGTTTTCAACTTAGCGGGGATTTCAGACTTTTAAACAAGAATGGTCCTAATTGTTTCCCAAATTGCCAAATGCCATCTGGCGGACTGGTTTTTCTCTCTTTTTTGGTGTACCACTTTTTTTAATTTACTTCTTTTATTTTTACACATGGTAGCGTTTAAGCTCATCTTGATTGATCAAATTGACAAACTTGTTTCCATCCATGTCCATGATCTTGGCAGCTCCTTTGCCTAAGATTTTCTTTATGACATAGGGACCTTCCCAATTTGGGAGAAACTTTCTCGCACATCCACATTTGAGGGTTTGGGAGTTTTGAAGCTAATTTTGTATTGCCATAATGCGAATGGCAACTTATCAGCCCAATCCTTGTAGGTAACAACCATCTTGCTTAAGATTTTCTTAATCGATTTATTTGCTGCCTCTACTGCCCCATTAGCTTGTGGCCTCTATGGTGATGATCGATGGTGCTCGATCCCATATTTTATCATTAGGTCTAATGTAGCTCCTTGGAATTGAACTCCATTATTCATCACGATGTGATGTGGGATACTATATCCGGTGAATATATGCTTTTTTACGAACTTAGCCATCTTCTTAGCGGAGATGTTGGTGTAAGATTCGGCTTCCACCCATTTTGAAAAGTAGTCAACCGCTACTATAATGAAGCAATGTCCATTAGTTGAGTTTGGTCGAATCTCTCTAATGATGTCAATGCCCCACGCTGAGAATGGCCAAGGAGTGGATAAGCTATGGATAAAAATCAAAATTTAAAAAAACTAAAAATATGAAAAAGAAAAGTAAAGAGAAAACCCATTCTATGGAGAAGGAGAATCCAAGGCCCATGTCGCGATCGCGAAGGCTTGTCGCGATCGTGATTTCCTTCAAAACTTCAAAATAGAAAGTATAAGTAGAAAGCAATGCAAAGCTGTAAGGCATGCAAGTGAAAGCTAAAGTTAGTATCCACTCTTTAATGGGAGTCATAAATTCCCGCAATTCCTACGTCTGCTTTGAATTCAATCTTGGCCCGTACAGAACCTCCGCTAGGATGCTATTCTTTGTGAATATCAAACAAACAAATGTTGAAGAAAGAAAACTTTCATTGATAAGTGATTTGCAAGTACACTTATACAACTATCGCTCGAATATGTAGAGAAATCTAGTGATCGAAACAAGGATTCCAATCACTTAAATATTTTCTCGCTAACACTTATGAACATAGTGAAAACTAAATAATTTCACTCTCTATCTATGCACACACTATATCTCTCAATTTTCTAATTCCAATGCCACACCATGCACTTCACGAAATTTGTAAGGTTTGGAGCCCTATTTATAGAGTTCAAGGGGTTGTGTCTATCCAAACAAAGAGTTGTGTCCATGGGTGAAAGATTGCATCACTTCATTATGATTGGTTGAGAAGCTTTAATCTTATCCACAATAGATAGGCATCTATTCATGGTTGGTTGACTTCTGATAAGTGTCTTTTCGTTGGTAGTTGATGGCATTTGATCATTCTTATCTGGTGGTTGGTAGTTAAGAAGATTTGACCAAAAAACCGTCTAAGTCGAGATCGCGATATACAAGTCGCAATTGTGAATCTTTGTTTGACAATTTTCTACTTCTGAAGTGTATCAAGTCATGATCGTGAATTGTTATCATGATCGTGAATTGTGTTTTTCTTGAGAATGCTTCTTGTAACTTTCCAATCTTTGACAGCTTCGATCATAACTCAAATCTTTAAGTTCCACGCATCTTTTCACACCTTTTTCACTCTTTTTACATAGAATTTCACTTTCGATCATTTTACTCCCAAAGATTTACCTAGTATCTGCATTTGCTCCAAAAACAACTATATACCTCGTGAAATCTTTTATATGAAGTATAAAAATGACTTAAACTATAATTTTTAGTGTGTAAAATTATATTGATAATAAGTGTAATTATACACTTATTAGATTGGCAATTTTAGGAACTTAGAGGCTTACCCTCACGGAATTAATCCACTTCGAAGATATCCGATCTTCCTTTGGATGTCCTCCTCGTCCTTTTGTTTTGGTTAAAAAGTTGTAGTAAATGTCCAAAAATGTTTGTCTAGTTCTTGGAAATTGAAGCAGTTATAAAACCTATATTTTTGTCAAAAAATTTCAGATCCGTTTATCAAAAAAGTCCTGACTATTTATAGGAAAAATCCCAAAAATCCAAAAAGGCAAGTTCTTCCGGTGAGGAGGCTTTCCAGAGCTAAGTCTCTGGCAAGGCTCACCAAGGACTTTGGCTAGCTCACTAGAGACCTTGGGCAAGGAGCCTCGCCAAACTTTGGCGAGGATGCCTTGCCAGAGGGCTTGGCGAACCTCGCCAAGGACTTTGGCGAGGTAGGTCTCACCAACAAGTTTGGCGAGGCTTGCCTTGCCAAGCCTTGGCGATGTAGGCTCCAATTTTCCGTAGTATTTTCACCTTTTTGTGTATTTCATATTGTTTAATTAATTTCTGAATTAAAGAAATAACATTTTTTAAAGTCATCCATTTGAGTTCAGAGAAGAGGAAGATTCCCTTTCCAATACATCTGGATACTCGAAAATTGCGTGGTTCAAGGATAAAATCCTGAAAAGCCATCATCATTGAACCCGAGAGCTGGTATGAAATCTCATGCTCATACACATGAGATGCAACATGAAATTCTGTGATTCATTGACTTGCCAACATTGTAGAGAGGCGCAGGGATACAGAGAAAACGACTCATGTTAGAGGATTTATTTTATGTTGGACTTTAGTGAGGATTCTCCAACATTTCGTACAAACACCTTTTTGTTGTGAGGAACACTTAAATATTCGCTTTAATTTCAGCACCTTTTCTCTTGAAAAGCATCAAAGGAATATTTTATTCTTCACAGATTCAGTTAAACGCATTTGTGTCAATATATTTCTCTAAGAGTCGAAGTAACTCGGCTTTTGTAAATAAAAGCTAACTCAGCTTAGCTGAGTCTATATCTTGTAACTATGTAATGCTAGGATTAACTTAGCTTTTCTTACTCTAAGCCATAGCTTAATTAATATCTCGGTAAACTAGGTTATTTTCCCTTAAACACTGAGTAAACTTGATTAATTAAGAGTCTACTTAGTAGTCAATTAATTTCACTATTCTAGTCAGTTTGTTATTTCCAAAATTTTTTAATTATTGGGAGGTACTAATAATTTGGGTTCAACATGCACAATTGTGGGAATTCTAGGTCCATGCTTAATAATTAGCCATGCTTTCATTCTTTGTGATTATAAAGTGTTTCATGTGATTTTTCCAAAATGTATAGTGTTGGCCGTCAAAGAGTGGAGGCCTAGTTACAGACATTCCTTAATTAATTAGTGTTGTCTATCATGAGTTGGAACTAAAGTTATTATAACCATTTGGATTTTTAACTCTAAGACGATGAGTTTAAAAGCTGAGCACTTGCTCTAATACAACTTGTTAGTCCGAGATAGCTTAAATAACTAAGCAGAGGGAGGGTGAATGTAGTTACTTGGTTTTTTTAGGTTTATAAAATTTCTATCCAAGTTCAGCTTTAAATGCGTACTAAGTAACCTTATGTTGTGTATTGGTCTAAAAACTATAAACTACTTAGCTTTATTAACTAGTTTATCTTCAATCTGTTGGTTAATTAAGACAGTAATTGAACATGCAAAGTTGCAAGATGAAATTTCAAACCTTAAAATTAACCCTAAAGGATCTCCTAAGCATGCCATGATTGATATAATCTAAGTTGAAACGTTCCATAGATGCATATAGGTTCATAAAACTCATAAAAGAAACCTAGCATCTAAGTTAAGGAGCATTACAAGTTGATGTGTCCTTTCCTTTAGTGTGGTGCTCCCTTAGAACAAATTGATAGTACTCTCGTAGCACTAGCCTCCAATCTAGGACAGCCTCTATGGTTGATCCACACAGATCTTCACCTACCAAAACCTCCCATTGAGGAAGAACCCGTTGGTAGACAGCAGCTGCTAGATCGCTCAAAGACCAACCTGAAAATATTATTGAGAAGGCTTCTTTAAAATTAAATAAGGCTTCAAAAGAATTCTTGCAACATTGGAGAAACTTGTGGAGGATCTCGCAAAAATCTCGCGAAGAAAAGATGTCAAACTTGGAAGGAAGGCTAAGCTTAACTGAATTGAAAGGGAGAAGGTGACCACTATTTATAGTGGGAGGGGAGCAAAAAGTTCCCCTCATTTTCGAATGTTACTCCCATCCCACTCACAGGTCAACACGTGGAGCTCCGACTCCGCGTGGCTTGACCCTCGCGCACAGCTCGCATATGCGAGTTGTGCGGTGGCTTACAAGCTAAGCTCTAATGGGCTTGCCTTACCCCTGCAAGCTGAGCTTAAGGGCTGTCCCACAAGCCCAGCTTCCGGCAAGCGCTGCCAAGGTAATGCTTGTGAGCTCACTTCCCACTAGCGTGCACTGGCCCAATGCGAGTGCACGCTAGTGGATCAAAAGCAAATTTTGCTAGTGCGGCAGCCATGTAGGCCCCACCCACAAACAACCTGTGTTCATGGGGCCCACTCGTAATAGGAAAATCCCTTGCTACGCTCCATGCTGTTTTTTCCAAAATTCTTTGTTAATCCTTTTAATTATTAATTTGGTCCAACCAATTAATAATTTATCCTACAATTTTGACATCCTTAATATTCTCAGTATAGACCCAATTTATAAGTTCTTTACTTAGTCTGATAAAGACCCAAAGTGAGTGACCTCATAGGATTCCAAAGTACAGAGCCGTTAGAGGTTAACCTAAACTTAGCTTCTCATCCGGGAACCTTTAGGCTCGGTGTTCAAGATTGATATGGAACCTAATAACTCTAGACGATCAAATGGGCTTTCTATCAAAGGTTTATGATCCCTCGGTACTCAGAATGTCATGTCCTTATGACTTAATCCAGTTATGCAATAGTAACCAATACAATACACTCCTTCCACCAGATTAAGTACCATCCAGTTTATTGAGCTCAGATTAAGTGTCAGCTCATGTAATAGCCATACCTATCCTAGAATTAGACTTGTCACGAAGAACATGACTCACCATAATGTATTAAGATTGACTAGAAACCCATTCTATCAATCTTATACTCTGATCAGAGGTTTATGAGTGTGTCTATTTAACAAGAGGCCTTAATATACATATCCCATTACATCACTAAATCAGGAGCGATGGATCCCATCTTGACTACTTGGCTTACCAACGAGTGATCGTCACTATACTCATAATCACTAGTATCATCCTGATCACTAGGGTATGAATAAGTATGACCCAAAGTATAGCAACTCCAACACAAGGTAACCAGTGTCTTAGGTTGGAGGATACTTGTACTGCTATTGCAATAAGACATGATACTAAGACATGGATATAGTTATTTCTGAGTGTCTATCTTATAGCGGTCTCTAATAATGTATTGCCCCAAATACATTCATGTTAACTCAAGGTACCACCTTCAGCTCGCGAAATTAGCTTCTTGGATCTAATCCAAGGAGTAAGCCTACAAAAGCTAGTCTATACGCTCCATTGATGTCTAGTCTCAATGAAACTATGACTATGGATATTTAGACTATTCATAGTAACATGTATGTGTAGTTCTCACACCATATAGCTCCCACAATGTCCTCGCACTTTCACGCTATGAAGTAGTCACGGACTTTATCTTATCATGCACATATATAATAACACATATATATGATACCAGCAAGATACATAATTAAAACAAACATTGATAAATAACAAAGATGCCTTTAAAATTATTAATAATAATCTGAAACCATTTGTACATTATAACAAATTAAGATATATTGCCCTAATTGCCCCTAGGGCATACATCATGTCTAATAATCTCCCACTTACAATAGAGCTAATTTCCCATGTGCTTCATTTCATACTAGTTAACATGCTGGTCATGCTTAACTTGAGTCAATGGTTTCATTAGCCCATCTGCTAGATTCTGATCCGTAGGGGCGTATTCTAAGCTTATATCCTTTCTAGCTACTATCTCTTGAATGAGATGGTATTTCCTAAGTACATGTCCATTTCTTTGACAAGATCGTGGTTCCTTTTCCTGAGCAATAATGTTTGCCACTTTTCCATTGATAAGTTTAATATCTTTATGGTTCCAAAAAGATGTTCGTGAGACTTGGCTATACTCGTTTAGTAAGACTTATCCTCAATAATAATGC
>CATIWQ010088883.1:0-15865 GCA_949673415.1 Euphorbia schlechtendalii | reverse complement strand
AATTGACGACTCCCATTAAAGAGTGGATACGATTTGATCAACTTTAGCTTTCACTTGCATACCTTACAACTTTGCTTTGCTTTCTACTTATACTTTCTATTTCGAAGTTTATGATATGTCTATGTGTCATGATGCGTATTTCGTGCTAAGTCTTTTATATTAATCAAGTTATATGCGTTGGAGTTAATTTTAAGAGTAGTTTCGGGGTTAACAATATCGTGTATAATCACTGGATTTGTGATATAACACTGTTTAGTGAGCCAACATTTTTAGAATGGTAACTTGCTAAATGTGGCTATGTGAGAGTGACCCGTACTAAGCATAGTATTGATGTTGTCCACGTTTATATAATTGTCTTAATTCGTTTGCACTAGGTTTAGAAAAGTTATTTCATGTGTTGCTCTACGGCGAATCATTGAACATCTGACTGTTTTGAACCGAGTTTGTTAGATTAGTTTAGTGAATCATAACATCTTTGTTGAACTTGCATGTTTTCTCTGCTATACTTGTTTGTAGGGAAAATCTCTATATTTAGATTCTCTAGTCTTCCACATGTATATTTACTCATTTTTCATTCCATTCTTCCTATCCAAAACATCCAATCTATTTTTATTTTATTTACTCTGTTTTCCCTTGTTGATCCTTAGACTTGGTTCCTTCCCTGTGGGTTCAATATCTTTAAAGTTTTTGGCACTATTATTGAGGATAAGCCTTTCGAAACGAGTGTAGCCAAATCTTGCAAACAAGTTATTAAACTTATCAGCAGAAAAGTGGCAAAAACTTATAGTGGACTCTAATGTAATACCCAAATATATTCATGTCTTAACTCAAGGTATCACCTTCAGCTCTTGAGATTGGCTGCTTGTATCAAACCCAAGGAGTAAGGCTACACGTGCTAGTTAGTTCGCTTTATTGATGTCTAGTCTTAATGAAACTATAACTAGGGATATTTAAACTTTACATAATAACACGAGTGCAATTCTCACACTACATAACTCCCACTATATCCTTGAAATTTCATGCTATGAAATAGTCATGGAATTTGTCTTATTGTATCAATGAACATATACATATATTTAATAGCATATATATAATACCAGCGAAATACATAATTTAGAAATAATAACTGATATATAACAAAGATGCCTTATTATTGATAAACAATAATCAGAAATTGTTTGTACATTAAGTCATGCATCATGTCTAATAGTCATAACATAAGGATGTTGTTGTGGCAGGGTATACCACTCTCTCCCCCTTTGTTCATAGATAAACATGATCACATCATTCATTCCTTTCAAACTTATCTCTTGAGAGGTTGCATTTATCACTTGACCTCCATATCCTATAGAGGAAGAATAATTACATTTACTTTATGAGTGTTTGATGAACCTTTTTATGGATCATCATGAACCAATAAAGAATCAATGCATGGATGGCCTAATTCCTCTTTAATTTGGCATTCAATGTGGGTGCTTTCGAAGGAGCATCTCGTTCATTTAACTCCAAATATCAACATAGTAGAAGAAGAGGGTTGTGTATTCTAATTCAAGTGAGGGGTGCAATTCAAGCTCCGGTTAGTCCGATTATATATATATGGTGATTCAGTTAGGGGAAGATGCTAGTCGTTAGGGCGAGCAACAACACTTAGTGGACTCCAATCAAGGGGGCCCACAAACAGGGCATGGGGGTGATCGCGATGCAACATAAACCAAGATGCTTTCTAGCCCACAGTTCCAAGATGCTCTTCAAGTCTTAATGAAGTCCCTATTAGCCATGGAGTGGAATTTTGAGAGAATCTCCAAATTGGAGGACATCCTCCTCAAAGGGATACCTAGATCCCATAGAAATCGTCTAGAGTTCATCCCATGGTTAGCCGAGGCCATCCCTCTATTCTTCATACTAATTTGGGTTCTCTTTTGAACCAAGGAGTTCAATATCAATTGATGATTAGGTTAAGGCAATTTGGTCATCTTTAGCAAAGTTAAGGGTTGAGCTATTAGAGCCATCCCAATTCTTAGAGCATCTTCCAATATAGATAGTTTAGGAAAATCATGCTTAATTTTTCTCAACAAGGGGTTTCATGGATAGCTTTTCATGCGTTATCTGTGAGTCCATTTTGGAATACTTCTTTAACTTATATAAATGTAGGATCTCACTACATTTTCTTGCCCTGCCATGCTCAGGTTTTCTTTGCAATGGTTTACTTCTCAACCCTTATCCCTGCCAATTCAAGGGGTACTTGAGTTTCAAGGTTCTTTTACCAAACCTGCCACTTTCAAGAATCAGTATCAGACCTATCAATAGTTGCAGATTACACTTTAATTTTTGGTCTTGCTAAGGAGCACAAATCATGTTCAACCTCCTATATTTCACTCGGCCACTCATGAGACTCAAATTATGAAGTATACACCCAATGGGTTGAGGGACCTATTCCTTAAGGTCTCTTTCTGAAATGGGTAATTGTAGAAGTAATTCCTTGTATCTCAAACAAATCCTATTCCTACCTATCTTCAATTGGCTAATCCTTTAAGGGACGAAGACTAGGTCCCAAAAAACTTTGTTATGCCTGAGCTAGTCCACTATAAAGGAGTGGGTGATCATCACTCACATATTAAGAATTATCGAAACGTGACGAGGGTGAGAAAGCTAAGTGATAAAATCTTGGTCCAAAAGTTATCCACCACCTTACGGGTGCTAGTAGATGAGTGGTTCAACAACCTTTTTGATGAGATTGCTAATGATTAGGGACACTTATTAGAGGCCTTCATTGAGTAGTATGGCTTCAATAGCTAAATAAAGACAACCATCCAAAACATAGAAGTACTGAAGCAAAAGCCTGGTGACACATTCAAGGCCTATTATGGCAGATGGATGATTATGTAGATTCTCTTAAATGATCATCTAAGTCTTTCACAGATGATAATTAAGTTGTTTTATAGGGCTCTATCATTCTGCAAGATTCAATTAAGGGCATATGAGTTTTCTGGCTACAATTAGGTGCATGTTAAATTTGAAAAGTTAGAAAGGATCCATGGGCTAGAGCATACAACCGGTACAAGCTAGGGAAAGATTTGGTACAAAAATCAAATGATAATTCTACTTCTGCTTCTACTCTCGCTAAACCCAAGCAATCCAGCACGCAGATTGTGATTTAGGTAGTGCAACCTGTTGAAGTTTCCGTTATCCAAACTTCTATCGATGTTGGTCAGGGTATATTGCTTTATGTTCCAACCTTGACTCAACTCTTTGCTAAGCTCCACGAGCTTAAGTTCTTTGATATTAAGCCTTATGCACCACCCAAGGCTAATTAGTGGAGAAATTTATGTTCCTATCATTTGGCTCACAAGTATCATAACAATAACTATGAAATTTTGCAGAGAAATATCTAGAAACTGGTAGCTAAGAAGAAGATTCATGCTTTGACTCTGATACCAACTACCATATCCAACCCCCTATCTCAGTTTGCAAATAATGTGGGGAAGATTAACTCAAGGATGATCCTAGAGGTTGTGTTTGGCCTCTTAGAGTAATAGAAGAAAAATAAGAAGTTATGATTGTGGGGACTGGTCTACCTACTAATCTTTTGATGGATGCATTAGAGGATGAGGTAAGCTCTACGAGGGGATCCTCTCCCCCAAGGTTCTTCGAGCCACGTTTTAGCATGGTCGTAATCCTTGATAAATAATGGTTGAGAAGATATGCACAACCATAGTTTGGTTAACTAAAAAGCTCAAGCATTACTTCCAATCATACCTAATTCAAGTTGTAGCTAAGATTGACCTTATGAAGTGTCTATGGCAATCTCTGACCTTAGCCGGCAAGCTCTCCCACTGATTACTTTTTCTCTCTGAATTCGATATTGAATACATCACAAAGAAGGTAAATAAGGGCTAAGAAGTCGTAGAATTCCTTGCCAATCAAGCCTTGGACTTCGACAATGTTTAGAACTTAGATTTTTCAAATGAGCAACTTTTGGACATTCAATTAGTGAATGGAAAAGTGGATTATGTTCTTTGATGGAGCTATGAATCATCGAGGGGCGAGTCTCAGAGTTATCCTAGTAATTCCAAAGAATGAGGTCATTCCACTATCTAAGCCCCTTGAATTTCCCATCACCAATAATGGAGTAGAATATGAGGAATGCCTCTTTAGTATGCAAGCATTGAAAAATGTTGATGCATCAGAACTCACTATGATTATAATTCCACACTAGTTATTCAGATTGTTGTCAAAGATTGGAAAATCAAGGAAGAGTCTCTTCTATCATATCTTGATTCAATTTAGGAGTTAGCCGTGAATTTTAAGAAATATTTGTTTCGACATGTGCCCCAAGATGAGAATTAAATGGCAGATTCTCTAGCTACTTTAACCTCTATGTGGGAAGGCCCCCAATCCCAACCCATCGGGCTTGTGATCCTTCAATCATCCAAGGAACCCTTTTATTATTATGCTATTTCTACTGCTACTAGCTCAAATGAGAAATATTGGTATCGGGATAATGTAATGTCTGGTAGATACAAGACGTGGAATTGCATCTTGGGGCAATAGGCTTAGAATGAATTTCTCTTAACCGGTTGACAGCTTAGTTTAGAATTGATGGTGATGATCTTTTCAAGCGCATTAGTGATGGCTTGCTTCTTTGATGCCTTTCTAAAAAGGAGGCTTCTCTGGTCATTAATCGCATCCATGGGGGAGATTACGACCCTTACATGAATGGCTTAGCCTTAGCAAAAAACAACTAAGAAGAAAGGTTATTTTTGGACCACCATGATAGCCAATTGCATCTCCGAGATGATAAAATGACATGAATGCAAAATTTATGGGATACTTTCCATTTACCTATGGCCGATCTCCATAATCTTTAATTCCTTGGCCATTCTCGGTATGGGGGATTGATATTAATGTTGAGATTCGACCCTCTTAAACTAATGGGCATTGGTATATCATCATCATGATCGACTACTTCTCAAAGTGGGTAGAGGTCAAATCTTACACCAACATAACCACTAAAAAAATTACTAAGTTCATTGAAAAGCACATCTTTATGTGATATGAAATGTGTCACCATATTGTATTCGATAATGAAGTCCAGTTTCAAGGGGCAATAATTGATTTGATTATGAAGTATGGCATTGAGCATCACTGCTCTTCTCCCTATAGAGATCGAGTTAATGAGGCAGATGAAGTAGTAAATGACTCAATCGAGAAGATTTTTATCCAAGATGGTGATGAGATTGGACATATAAACTTTTGTTTGTACTTTTGGGTACAAAACTAGTGTGCGCACTCCGATAGACCATACACCATTCTCCTTAGTCTACGGGATGGAAGTTGTCTTCCTAGTGGAGACTGAAGTCAAATCCCTTAGAGTAACTACAGAAGGCAAGTTAAAAGAGTTAGATTGGGAAAGTGCCATATTTGAGCGATTGAATATGATTGAAGAGCATCACTTGAAGGCCCTAAAGCATCTCTAAATGTATCAATAGTGTGAAAGTGGGGTTTGTTGTCTTGAAGTAGTAGAATCCCTCAAATGTTGATGCTATAGGGAAGTTCAAGCCTAGTTAGGAAGGCTCGTTCATTATCAAGAAGGTCCTTAGCAAAGGAGTGGTCAAGGTGATGGACATGGATGGTAGTGAGTTTGTGAACCCAATTAACCAAGACCGGCTTAAGAACTATCACGTTTAGGAAAAGAATTTAATTTTGAAAAGAAGCATTGCAATAGAAAAAAAATTATGCAGAAATCCCGTCAATTGTCCTTCTTCATACATTTGAGCAAAAATTAGGGTATTCTTTTACTGAAAAAGTTCGTCAAAGTGAAAATCCAAAAGGAGCGCTTTAGGAAAAAGTTAGGACAATGAGAGAAAATAGTGAGATGCTAATTAGAAAACTAAAAGGCTTTTTGGTAGTAGAGGTTAGATCATTGGATATCTGGTATCATGAACATTTTTATCCCACTTAATTTTATTCAATGAAAAAATCGTTATTGTTGAATTCTTACGAGTATATTTACTTTGAGTGCTCGTGTCGTAATGCAAAAACAATGCAAGTAACATAATATAGTAGTTAATTCCTGATAATCTGAATTATTGTTGCATAAATCTCAATTAATAAGTAAAAGCTAATGAGTCAGCATCAAAATAAAATATCCAACATGTAAAGAAAATAGGCTATATTAGCTTTCCTGTTGCATTAACAGGTTTTAGTGGTCTCTCCTCCTCTACTACAATCTCTCCTTATCATACCTCCACTGCAGAGTAGCCCCATCATGCTTGTCTAGGTTATTAAGCTCTCGAATCTCCTATAGCCATCCCTAGAAGTAGCTTTTAGTTTCTATAGTTTCTCGATGAGCATGGTTGAGTTTAACAAATGAAGTGTGTCTAGCCCACCTCTCAAGGATGTGGTCAGGTAATTTATAGTTCCAACTATGTCATATGTAGGGAAAGAATTTCTAGGCACTCATTGAGTCTTCCCAAAATACCGATAAATCCATGCTAGAAACTAGGAAGTGATGTCCTAAAGGCCCGAAGCTAGATGTCATATGCTTGAATGTGGGTAGCAAAGTCGATATCCTCCACCAGGGGCAAACCCACAAGATCTGGCTATTTATGTATCCTCTTATGATATGTATTTTATCATCCATTGTCATTTTGTTGTGATCAGTAGTGAAGAGTCCTCTCTCGCCATAATGGATGACCTTATAATTCTTACAGGATCACTTCAACTCATGGATCAAGGCTAACTTATCCAAAAGCGATACCTTGCATTTTATTTCAATAACAAGCTCCAATATGGGTTGAAGGAAAGAGGGCGAGTTCATGTGTATACCTCTAGTAAAGTAAAGTAGTCTCCAATTAGGCAAGTTCGCAAGTCTAACAGCCATGGGTGAAGGCCCCTCCAAAAGGTTAGTGATGAAAGAGATGAGTCAAAAAGGGGCCATGTTGCATACTCCGCATATGAACTCCAACATCAACAATAAAACCACCTTGAATGACCAAGCAATATGATGTCTCAGGGTAGCTATGCCCCAGTCCAACACTGTAACAACTCAAAAGCCATCGATCTCCATAGGATTAGATAAGAATTAGTAAGTGTAATCTAAGTTCCACAACCCTCTCAGTGTGTTGACAGCTCTGAGCTGATTTTTGGGCACTATAATGGGAAATCATCAAGGGCAAGGGTTGCTTAGAATAGCCTTATACTCCTCTATCATGGGGTAGAGCTCTTATGTGGAAAAGCAGAAGACATGATCAACAGAATCCTAGAAAGTAAGTGCCACAGCGATAAAAGTTTTTTTGTTTAAGCGGAAAGTGAGATATTGAAGCCCCCATAAACCAAGAACCTGCATCATTTTCCAATCAGGATTCTTGAGAGTAACTAAAAATGACCTTAGGTGGGAATCATGGGTTTTCATGGAAAAAAAGGAGCAAACATGAAGAAAAATTTAAGAAAAAATGCAACAAAATTTAGCTAGCCCAATAGGGAGAACTGGTACCGACCTAATAACCTGGGACCAGCCTAATAGGTCAAGTCAGTCTCAAAAATCTGGTCGATGCCGAGATGGTTGTTTGCCTCTCCATTTTCGCAAAATTTCAACTCTTTTTGGTCCCTATTTTTTCCTTAGCGCATAATTTTTCAGAAAATGGGTCATTATGTGCAACAATTTGCAAACCAATCACAAAGGAAAATTATTTTATATAAAAGCAATTTTTTAATGAAAATAAAGGAGTAATACAAAAATCTAAAATAAAGGCGCAAACGTATCAAATGTATGAACTACATAAAGCTGCTACACAAAAGAAGCTACAAAAAGAGAATTTAGCCTAATGCAACCAGGACTGAGCATCCTCACCATTGTCATCCTTTGTCTCAAGGCAATTACTTTCCCTTAGAGGTGGGCCTAGTAAGATCTGGCCTATGGCTAGGACAAAACCATCATTTCTTCGTCGCCCAAAGTGGGTCTTCGGCTCCTGCGCCTCCGAGCCTATCTCCATTAGTCACGTGATCTTTACCTCAAGCCTAGACATGACACCTCGAAGTTCCTTGACAGTGCTAGATTGCTCATGGGTCCGTGCCTTTGCTACCTCATTTGCCACCTCAAAAGTCACCAATCACTTTAATAGGTCAGCCACCTCCACCTCGGCTTGTAACCGGTTGCGCATCTCAATTCATAGGCAATCTTGCTCCATGCTAATAAAGATTTGTGAGAGCAATTAATAAATGAACATATACATACATACATACATACATACATACATACCAAATAATTGAACCACATACATTTATACATTCATAATCATATGTCATCACCATCATGTATATTATTATTTACGCGAAAATAAATTTAAATGTAGGATCTTACCATAGTAAGAGAAATTGAGCTATCATGAGATCTTAGATTGAGAATATCCCGGAAGCACGCCACTTCGCCTTAGCAATGAGTACCTACACAAGAAAGGTCAAAACCATAAATCAGTCATCATGTCTAAAAGTTGAATTCAAAAAAGGTAAAATTCTAAAGCAGTCACATGGGTGGCTTCCATGGGTATGAAGCTAAAAGGTAAAGTGGGCTCCAACAGTTGCCTCAGCTCCCTCTCTCTTGGTCGTGTCATCAGAGTATCCAACTCTTAGCAGAGGACTCCTTTGGTCACTCTCGGAGTCAATATCTCCCTAGCAAGTTCCCAAGTAGCCTACGGCGATGGGACCCTCTCCCTCCCGGCTCCTTATGGATCACTTTCTCAACATATCTAGGCCTCTTCAAAGTTATAGTGCATAATCAAAATGTACAAGATTGAT
The DNA here is from genome assembly GCA_949673415.1 of Euphorbia schlechtendalii. Classification (NCBI taxonomy): domain Eukaryota; kingdom Viridiplantae; phylum Streptophyta; class Magnoliopsida; order Malpighiales; family Euphorbiaceae; genus Euphorbia; species Euphorbia schlechtendalii. Next base: position 7,069 of record CATIWQ010088883.1, on the reverse strand, counting down.
AAAAAATCAATGAACATAATGCTTACCCCGAGGAAAGGCATCAAACGCTTAGACCTAGCGGAGCTAGGAGACCCTGTGTCGGAGCTTGATGCTCCTAGATCAATAGCTCTCGCACCAAGGGAAATCAAATAAGCCATCACCATAGGAGGAGTTCCCTCTAGTCCCATGGCCTCATCTCCAACTTCGGGAGGATCATCCACATGTCATCATCATCTCTATTGTTCTCGCCGTTGGGAACATCCTCAACATTCAACTCTAAAGGCACATCATCAGGCCACTTCCTCATGCATGGAGGAAGTAAATGAGCTATAAATTTCTAGTATTGACAGGTGACCAAAGGTATCCTCCACCCTCATTAAAGAGTACAAACTCGTTAGTTAGAAGCGGGTGTGACCAAAAACAATCTCGTGTGCATGCCTGATGGGACTATCCTACTAGCAGGTCTGCTCATCCTCCACCTCTTGATCCTCTCCTTCAAATACCATTCCTTCATCTAGGGGCATTCGAGAATAAGCTATCATTAGAAGAGTTAAGTCTAAACATCAAATATGTGGAATACAATAAGAGAAAAGCTATAAGAAGTGGAAAAACATGGTATAGTCAAGTCTTAACATCAAATATGCAGAAAACAATAAGAGAAAAGCTCTAAGGCATCAGAGGTACTCTTTGTACCACAAATATCAATCCACTCTGTCCATCCAAGGAAGCATCCAATAAGAGATGAGAATGGGCATCCACAGCCATGACACCCACCACTTGGGGCGGAGGAATAACCCTGTACCCAAAAGCCTAGAGCTGTAATTGATCAATCTATCATGTTAAAATTAGTGAATCTCGAAGCATTGAAACATATATTAAAGGTTAAAACTCACAAAAATCCATAGGCACCCTATCTTCAGCTCTTGCATAGTCGGTATTAAATCTAGCCCAAGATAGCCCTGTACCAGTTCCATATGGAGATGGAATCCAAATCCTCCAAAAGAGACAACATAGTATAGTTGAGCTGGTTGCTCAAGATAGGAAAGAAGACGATGGAAAGGAGGACAACAATGAAGGACCTGACAAACTAAGGAAGCTCATTATCGGTGATCTGGTCTAGATGATCTTTACGGGATATCACTCGGCTATAAGGATGTCGGGCTCGTGTTGGGAATGAACCCCTATCAAGCTCTGGACCTTTCTCTTGATAGCTTTGAGGTAAGGAAGCGATCCGTGAACAAATTAAATAGAAGGGTCCTCCTGGTCCACCACAACCTTATCATCGCAACTATATCAGAAGGGGTGATGGTGAGCTCTCAAACTAGCAGATGGAAGTGTGGGTGGTCTCGCTTCACCACTTTATAATTGCTCCAAGAATGGTGTGGCTCAATCCCTTTGGGACTGAACGGAGAGCTCTAATCAGTGGTCTAAGCCCTGTTACCTCTATTTCCTGTACCAATCTCTTATCCTACCTCATAGTCCCATCAACTCTGATTCGTGCCCACCACTCCACGCATCGGCTGAGTGCACCTATGGTCTCAAAAGAATGGATCTATAGAAGTCACACCAAATCACAATAAGTTCTTGAATTCATTTTCATTTTAGATTGCATTAGCTTCGCACTATTATGCTTAATTTGAATAAAATGAATTCAATCATTACTGAGACTTAAGAGAAGAAAATTCAATTTGTATTTAAACTTGAGAAAAAATAATTCATCTAGACTTAATTTTATTGGTAATTTAACTAAAATATTAAATTCCATTAAATTAAAAATTTATCAAAAAATTGCATTTTGACCCTAACCAGATATAAAAAAATTGCTTTTGAGGCCTCTCATAGAGTTTTCTGCGTACCCGGGGCATTGAAACCGATACTGGCCTGACCCTTAGGGTATCTTAAGGGGTCATACCGATCTTGGTGATGGCCCTGTGTGTACCACTCAGGTCGATACCGGCCTGATTAGCCGGGGGTGACCCGAAATGATACGCCGATATAGGAATGGGGAAAAAATTGTCCCCATTTTGTTATGCTTTCTTTTCTTCGTTATTTTTGTGTATTTTTCACATTTTTTGCAAGTATAATCAGGTTTAATAAATTTTCATGGCATTTCTAAACTTACATTGAATATTTAAATATTCAAATTTTAAATTTTAAATTTCTAAAATTCAAATGAAACAATTAGATTAAATTTAAATCAGACGTAAATAATCGAGTTTCAAGAATACTTGTAGCTGGGAGGAGTGGTCCTCAAGGGTTGTCACAAAAGAAATAAGTGACTAATAAGTGTATAATTACACTTATTATCATATTAATTTTACAAATTAAACACTATAGTTTAAGTCATTTTTATACTTCATATAAAAGATTTCACGTGGTATGTAGTTGTTTTTTATGCAAATGCAGATACTAGGTAAATCATGGGAGTAAAATGATCAAAAGTGGAATTCTATGAAAAGAGTGAAAAAGGTGCAAAAAGATGCGTGGACCTTAAAGATTTGGCTTAGGATCGAAGCTGTCAAAGATCGGTGCAGTTGCAAGGAGAATTTTGAAGTAAAATGCAATTCACGCTCGCGACAACCATTCACGGTCGTGACCTGTTCTTCTTCAAAACAGAATTCTGCCAATCAAAGATTCACGATCGTGACTTGGACGATTTTTTAGTTTTATCTTCTTAACTACCAAACACCAGATAAGCATGATCAACAGCCATCAACTACCAACGAAAGCAATCTTATCTAAAGTCAACCGTTCATGAAAAGGTGCCTATCCTTTGTGGATTAGATTGAAGTGTCTCAACCAATCATAATGAAGTGACGCAATCATTCACCAATGGACATGACTCTTCGTTTGGATAGACGCATCTCTTCGAACTCTATAATTAGGGCTTCCAAACTTCACAAATTTCATGGCAAGAAGACCAGGGTTACATATAGTGTGTGTACAGATAGAGAATACGCTACGTTCATAAGTGTTAGCGAGAAAATATTTAAGTGATTCGAATCCTTGTTTCGATCACTAGATTTCTCTATACTCTCGAATGATTATTGTATAAGTGTACTTGCAAATCACTTATCAATAAAAGTTTTCATTCTTCAATATTCAGTTGTTCGATATTCACAAAGAATAGCAGACGCAGGAATTGCGAGAATTGACGACTCCCATTAAAGAGTGGATACGGTTTGATCAACTTTAGCTTTCATTTGCATACCTTACAACTTTGCTTTACTTTCTACTATACTTTCTATTTTGAAGTTTATTATATGTCTATGTGTCATAATGCATATTTCATGTTAAGTCTTTTATGTTAATCAAGTTATATGCGTTGGAGTTAATTTTAAGAGTAGTTTCGGGGTTAACAATATCGTGTATAATCACTGGATCTGTCATATAACGCTGTTTAGTGAGCCAACATTTTTGGAATGGTAACTTGCTAAATGTGGCTATGTGAGAGCAACCCGTACTAAGCATAGTATTGACGTTGTCCAGGTTTATATGATTGTCTTAATTCGTTTGCGCTAGGTTTAGAAAATTTATTTCATGTGTTGCTCTGCAGTGAATAATTGAACATCTGGGTAATTTGAATTGAGCCTGTTAGATTAGTTTAGTGAATCGTAACATCTTTGTTGAACTTCCTGTTTTCTCTGCTATCCTTATTTTGTAGGGAAAATCTATATATTTAGATTTTCTAATCTTTCATATCTATATTAACTCATTCTTCATTCTAACCCTCCTACCCAAAATATCAAATTTATTTTATTTTCTTATTTTGTCTTCCTTGTTGATCTTTAGAGCTAGTCCTTCCCTATGGGATCGATATCTTTTAAAACTACACCGCAACTGTATACTTGCAGTTATCATCATTTTTCTATTTTGATAAGGGGTACTGACAACACCTATTCTTTACATGAACAAGTTTTTGGCACCATTAATATATAGCCAACTCTTTGTGAAAAAAGTTATTAAACTTATCAATAGAAAAGTGGCGAACAAGTTTTTGGCATATAGAAGACGGTGGATTCGGGTTTGAACCGATCTAAAACATTTTCGCTTTTCTCTTTTAACCTTTTTTTTCTGGGTCCCAGAGCCAGTGCTTCTTTTTCAAACACCCTGGTGGACCGCGCCTATGGAATTGCGCGCTCTAGCCCACCGCTCCGTATCGTCCGCTCACAGTGGCGACTCCACTGGGGATTTTTCTAAAACTTGTTTCTTCAAAGGTTTTAGATTTTGGATAAGCTCTGAAATTATTGATCACATTATTCGATTTTCTCTTAATTATGACATATTCATAATAATGCATTGCAATAGAAGGGATTAGCCTAAAGTTTAAGGTAACTCCATTACCGCGAAGCTCTCTCTTGTACTAATCTGCCTCCCTGAGAAAAGATAGTACTCGAGCAGGTGGAGCACTTGTTGCCATATTACATGTACCTCCCTTAACCCATTTGGTGAGAGGCTTGGAATGTATTTTAGCGCAACAAGAACCTTCTACATCAACAACCCATTTGTAACCTTCATGTAAATAAATCGTAGGCATTTTCCCTAGGGTGTTACCCAAACACGCGATCATGCATTAAAATTTCGTGCAGGTGCGCTCCTTAGTACCGTCATGGTACTAAGATGAACCAAACTTAGGATAGAGACTAGCCAAAAACCGTACACACTGGAGTTATATGGTCGGAAGTTTGGACGTTGCATGCTATGTGCTATTTGTATACTACTTTCAATTTGTCATTGTACAAATGTCATACTAACCACTAATTTTTGTGCAGACACTCGAATGCATACACTCATGATATTAAATGTACATATCACGATACCAAACCAATATCACATACACTTAGGCACAATTGACACTATAGATCATGTCACCCTAGGACAACATAAAACCACTTAGGGACATCACTTATCCCTTTTCAGCAAGATGTCCACTTGACATCCCGCTACTAGCCAGCACATGGTAAATGTACCTTCCTTTTACTACGTGATGTCCACTTAACATCCGACACTTAGCCTGCAAGGGGTAATAACATTTCCACCACATTACCCATGAGATGTCCACTCGACATCCAACTTACAGCCCTTCTGGGGCAATTATACACACCAAAAGCCCAAACGGGAGAAATACCTACCCAAATCATTTCCCACGTTAAAGGATGTCCCAATTGATGTCCTAACCTAAGCCCACATAGAGCGAACTTACTTACCTTACCAAATACTTCAAGGGTATACGCTTCATACCCAAATCATTCGCCCACACGAGGCAACAATTCATGTATCACCAAATACCCTTAAATAGTGATGACCACATAGGCATCCAAAAACTCCGCCCTAATTGGGCGAAATAACCAAATCATTCATTAGGTAGCTACATATGGTAGTTATTTTCATTTTATTAGGGGTATGTCACACCGCTTACTCGAAATAATTTTGACCTCCTTAAACCATTGACCTATTACCACATAGGTAACTTAGTCACCTCACTTACACCACTCATATTACGATGTCACACCGACATTGTACAAATCTCATATCCAACCCCCGTTGTTGGATTTTAATTTTCACATGTTTTCATTTTTACCTAACAACTGACATGTTTGTTTCAAATGGATTTACATACATGTTATTTCACATCATGGCATGCTAACCCCTTGTGAATGCAGCCATAACATTAAAAATCTCATGCATTACCCGCATCATGAGTCATATCATGAATCTTAAATGCACAGTCTAATATTCTGCTCATGTATCAAAGGGGCTTGGAAGAGGCCTGCTCGTCGCCTGGTCCGTGTTTCCCCAATTATGGCCAATCTAGAGGGAGTTCCATACACTGACTCAAGTGAGGACTTGGGTTCAGACTCAGATTCGGTTCAATGCACTGTTATGGCTAGTCTACAAGGAGAAGGTCACCCCGTCCTTATAGTATAAAGTTCTTAGCAGTCATCACTGAGCGCCGAGATTGCAGCTGCCATAAACACCTTTGCCAACAGTGAACTGCTAGCTACGCTCATTCACCAACACGTCAGGAGGACCCAGAATGTAGTGTCTAGCCCGGAGGTCACCCTTAACAATGTCAATCTGATAGGGGGACCTCCTACTTCACTCATGATGCCCCTACCTCCTACTGCCTATTACCAGTTCGGGCAGGAAAAAGTCATCCTATCCAGCCAGCATTCGCACCAAGGCCTTTCTACCAAGGAATGACCCAACAGCCTATTCCCAACTGGAGTACATCGGTCGCCTCACAGTTCCAGGCACCTCAACTACCCCATTTTGTGGCATATACCCAGGGGCAATATGGCTCTTATCCAAATGCAGGGAACGCCATCCTTCAACAACCAGGAATGCTGGAACTATGGTAACAGTTCTTGGCCATTCACGGTGGCCACCTAAGGAACACGTACCCTGAACAACCAACAGTTAGGGATGAAGACACCTTGTCCCCTAACATCGCAATGCCACAGTTTGAGAAGTACATAGGATCTGGCGACCCGCACACTCACTTGACGCATTATCAGACAGTGATGAGAGCATTGAGGGTCAGTGATCGAATGATGGCTAAGCTCTTCATCATCACCTTAGGCCACCCGATCAACGAATGGTATAGCCATCTACCGCTGGACATAGTTACCAATTGGAATAGCCTCGCTCAAGCTATGATGGAACATTATGGTTTCAACTCTCAGATGGAAACCACAATGCAAAATCTGGAGGCTATAAGGCAAAGGTAGTGTGAGAGCTTTAAATCCTACTATGCACGCTGGATGGCCACACAGGTCAGGCTTTGGGCTCGCTTAACCCTACCAAAGATGATAATCAAGCTACTGGACGGTGCACGGCCATCATACACGAACAAGTTTGGATCAAACATCTTTTCGAGCTACCAAGAAGTGTTTGAGATGGCGGATAGGATGGAACACTTCGAATCCATTGATACATCTAGGGAGGACTAACATGAGGGAAGATGATGTAATAAATTAGCATATAGCTACTTTTCCTACAAGGCTTCTTTTGAATTATTTTTGAATAAATTGAACATTGTTTCTTTGCTTATTTTATCAATGACATCACGCATTCTCATAAACATATA
>CATIWQ010088869.1:0-10867 GCA_949673415.1 Euphorbia schlechtendalii | reverse complement strand
GTTTTCTGTAGATGTAATTTAATGTGATCCAATAAGAAATAAGCAACTTATCCCGGACCCGAATCTCTGTGTCTTGGTGGGCCGTCCCCTGGACGTTAAGCCTCACAGGACTCTAATTCCTAGAAAGAGCTAATCCAGGTGACGACTCCACACTGAGAGATGGCGGATTCGAGTTCGAATCGATCTTAAACATTTTCGCCTTTTTCTCTTTCAAACCTTTTTCCTGGGTCCCAAACCTGGTGCATTTTCTTCTTCTTTTCAAAACACCCTGGTGGACCGCGCCTATGATCCCGCGCGCTCTTAGCCCACCTCTCCATGTCGCCCGCTCACACACTCCTATTCATAAATACATGCAATGCTCTCGACGGCTCCCTTCACAGTGGCAAATGTCAGCACATTCCCATATTTCGTCGCCCAACCTCCCACCTATACACCAAAATCGAACATTATAAATGTATGAAAACCATCGCTCTATCTATCACATCACTCATGTACCAATTCATTAAGAATATATGCATATCTTCAGCTGCAAAGAATGACGAATAATATATGAACATGGAATGGCGAAAAGATGAAAGCCATTGCATAATTGTAGTTACTTGTACTAATGACACAGTTAAATAAGTTTGATAAATACTAGTTTTGGCATCTCCAGTGGTGTAATCAGAAGTAGTATTAGAGCAAGACCATCCAACTCTAGCAGGGGATTCAACAAAGAGGAGGTTTGATGCTGCAAATGAATTTAAAGTTTGTTTTTGAAGTGCAAATTGAGTAAATATAGATAAAATTTGAATAATTAAATGATATAACCTTTGTTCCAAGACATATTATTTCTACGAAGGCCTCGGCCATCTCCTGTAGGAAAAAATGGACCTAACTCTGTGAAGGCACCTCCTCCAATTGAGGAACAACCAAGTCTTAAACATGGAATCTCATATTCAATCAGTAGTTGACAAATGGCAAATTATGTTCATCAAAGACAAATTTGATGACTTTGCAGCCAAGGATTTTGTATTGGGTATTATAAGAATCCTTCCCTTTTTAGTTTTCACCAAAAACAGATGAAAAGTTGTAGACTTTTGTTAGTAGTGTTACTACAGGAAAATTTGAATGATTCAACTTACTTTCAAAGATTTAATTTTTTTACACTAACAAAAGAATGAAGAACTGCTTTAACATTTATTAACCCACATTTTAATGCTTCAAGTAAAAAAACATAGAAGTCATTAATTTTGAACAACTCGCTACACTGAAAGATGGAAAAGGAAGCTGATAGTAATATTTGGAAGCATATTGGAAAAAGTAGAAAAAAAAGGAAACATTAGAAAGAGGATAACAACTAAAATAAGAAATAGAGTAAAAGATAAAACAGAACAACTCCAATATCAAGAAAAGACATTGAAATAATACCCAAAAAGGAACAAAAAGAAGAAATAAAAACATCCATTGAGCCAAAGAGCAAGGGGCATATGAAGAGGATCATATGAGCCTCAGCAAAGTAATAAAACATGCTTCTTCCATTTTTGATATCAAACTTGAAAACTGCCTGAACCTAACTTTGGGCTAGCCAGGTAAATTAGTCACTAGGTAACTTCAATTACACAACTCAAAAACCAAAAACAAAGCAAACCAATCAATACCCAACTGCCCATTATCACGAAAACATATAAATTACCTAGGAAAACATCAATTAGTTAGCAAAACATCAATTAGCTAGCAAAACATCAAATTAAAATAAAAGCACAACGACTCTCATGAATATGGGATAACGCTACAAGTCATATTTTAAGAAAAGATACAAATCCAAATTCACACCCATAGAGTACTAATAATAACTAACCTAGCCCGTGCTTTAGTCTAAAGAATCAAGCACCTTTAGTTTAAGTCAAACCAGCATAACTCGTAATTTACTTAGACAAAAGTGATGATTTAAGCAAGCTAAGAAACACAACCAAATTTGTGCTTAACAAGTAGAGTCTACAGCATAAATGTCAAACAAATTTACAAAGTTAATCGCATGAGGCAATCCAGAGCACCATACAAGTAAATAGACAAGTGGACATAAAGAATCACCATTTGACTAATTCTATTTAACAATAGCAAAAGAAAATACCCAAAGACAAACTGATCACAAACCCTAAAATTCAACACCCAAAGATAAACTGATCAGAAACCCTAAAATTCAATACTCAACACAAGTTCTTACCTAATGAAAGTTGATGAGGAATGAGGCGAGAGATGGTGGCAAGACCAATTAGAGAACGGTGACTAGAAAACGGTGAAGCAAAGACTGCAACACTGTGCGTGGGTTTATAGAGGTGGGAGAAAATTTTTTTGAGAAAGTAAGATCTTTGAAGAGTCGAAGGCGAGATTGAAGAACAATGGACGGAGTTGACGGCAGCAAAATCGATGGCGAGATTGAAGAATGATGGATTCTTTGCAGCAGTATAGGGAGATCGACAGAGAAGTTGCGTGATAGGAAAGAAAATGTTATTAATTTTAAGTAATATAATTGAGCAATACCGTCGATTAGTATAATAATAACCGATGGTATTGCTCAAATTATAATCCCGTCGGTTATTATATTTAAGACCAACGGGAATACTATAGAAATCCTATCGATTTATATTAATAACCGATGGAATTGCCCTTCGCCCATTTTTAACTTCAATACAGTGTTCTTTTGCATCAACTCCATTCATAACCAACGGGAATTGTGTGACGCAACAGGCCACTTCTCTACTAGTGAGATTAGTTACAAAGTAAAGATCTCGGATTTACAAAGATATCTGAGGTTGAAAAGTATAAGGATATTAAATTACAATGGAAAATAAACCAATATAAGTTAATACTCTTGGTGAAAATGTCTTCCGGTCCAACAGCACCCTCAAACACAAAATTATTTTGCCTTTTCTAGAGGAGCCAAGTTATGATGAACCACAATGAAGTTCCAAAGTTAAGATTTGAGCAGGCTGAAAAAAGGATTGCCAAATTTCTAAAAAATTCATCAATGTTCGTGGAATTGGGGACGAGATTCCCAGCCATCTCAAAACTCTTACCAAACCTAAACACTACTTTGGCAATGCAACAACACATGATCTAGAGACTTGGTTTCGGTGCAAAATGAGCAAATTGCATCCACGATGGAGTTGTAACCACGTGAGAGGAGTAAAGAGCGTTTTGCTTGCCGACCATGGAAAACTAGCCATCCAAAGAATCTTATTTTCAGCAATAGACATGAGTTCCAAATGATGTTGAAATCATGTAATGGTTTAGGCCATCTAGATTCATCATGGAAACTACTGCAAAAAGACACCGTTGAAAATTGTTGAAGGTCACCGAAATCCCATAAAAACCTGTCCACCACTATGGACAGGTGTAGCTGCTGGCCCTGCCAATCCACATCAGTAGCTACAGCCTGAGAGTGCAAAATGCTTAGATTTGAAGTGTGAATCAAGCTCCTAAGTTGTACGCAACATTCTATAAGCGAAAGCCTTAAAGTACGTTTCCAAAATGGCTACGAATGATTAGCGCTTGTAAACATAAAATTGCATCTCGTTGCCACTATGGAAGCCTTCATGTTCCACATCGCAAAGAGACCTAGAAAAAGTGATGCTAGCAATTGGTTCAATGTCCAATTATCGTGCCAAAAAGATGTGCCAACCCCATCCCCGATAATAACACGGGTGTTGGAACAAAAGTGCAGCCAAAAGGTTTCGTTACGGAAGTAGCTCGTTACGATATTCCTGCAAATTAGTGATAATCTTGGCGATTTGGTTTTCATAAGGTCATTCCAAGATGCGAAGCTACGAGATAAAACACAAATCAAATGCCAAAGCGACTCGCGGTAATTTTCTCTCATTTTCCATAACCATTTGTAGAGGAGGTTACAATTTATTAATTTAATATCCCTAATATATAGTCCCCCTAAACTTTTCGGTAAATTAATGATTGCCCAACTCACTTTACAAATCCTACTAACATTCAAATCTCCACGCCATAAAAAATTCCTTACCAATCTCGTTAAAATCACATTAATCGAAGAAGGTAATCTTAAAATTGAAATTATATAGATCAGGAGTGATGCAAGTGCCGACTTGATTAGAACTAAACGTCCCGCATAAGAAAGACAACGACCCTTCCAATTTGATAAGTGTTTCTTGAACTTTGCAATTAGAGGATCCCAACAATTTATCAGCATGTGTTTAAGGAAAAGCGGAGCAATAAGATATGTGATTGAAAAATTTTCAATCCAACAACCCAGGATAAAGGCACACGATTTCTTAAGCGAGTCTGAACAATTAATTCCCAAAAGCGAGCTCTTGTGGTAATTAATTCTGAGTCCCAAGATCTACTCAAAACATTTCAAAAGATGGATAAATTGAGTAATTATATTTAAATCGACTAGTAGAAAACAAAGCGTGTCATCCACAAATTGGAGTAGAGAGATGTCCTTTTATGAAGGCTCTAATTTGAATCCCGGAAGCAACCCAGCTCTATTGCTTGCGTCTATCAATTCTTTAAGACCTTCAACTACCAAAACGAAGATAAAAGGTGAGAGTGTGTTGCCTTGTTTAACCCCCTTGTGTAAATGGATTGGTGCACTCAGATGGCCATTGATGAGAACGAACGTGCTCGAGTTTTTTCTACAATTGGATAACGAAGAAATCCATTTATTATTGAATCCCATACTCGAGAGGACCGCATCTAATAAATTTCATGAGATGTAATAAAATGCTTTATGAAAGTCCAGCTTTAGTAAGAGACAGGAGTGACGGGAGCAATGGATGCGATTTACGATCTCTGAGGCAAGAAATGAGCATTCATGAATACTGAGAGCTTGATAAAAGCAAATTGATTTTTGGACACTACATGTGGTTGAATCAGTTGGAAAAGCAATGCCAACAACTTTGCTACAATTTTATACACTCTGTGGATTAGCGCGATCTACCTGAAATTTATCAATGAAGCCACCCCGGGAATTTTTGAAATCAAAACCGTGAGGGACCCTTTAATGTTATACGCCAACCTACATGTTGCATGAAATTTGTTTATGAGATGCATGATATCAAAGTTTTGGATCATCCCAAAAGCGCTTGTAAAACCAAAAACTGAACCCATCGGGTCCCGGTGATTTATTCTCTCCACAATCCAAGATACAATTCCACACTTCGTCGATGGTAAAGGGCGCAATCTATGTCATATTTTGACTATCTGAGACTTTCATAATATTCATAAGATGAAGAGAAAATGGGATAGTGGGGGTAGCAGTGAATAGGTTCAAATAAAAGTTCTATGCTACGTTGATAATGTCCTCAACGCTTGTTGTTAATATGCCATCCACTTCCAACAGTAAAATTCAGTTGCAATGGTAATGGGCTGACGCTAATCGATGATAAAACGAGGTATTGTTATCTCCCAAAATGGTCCAAGAGACACTGGATTGCTGATGTCGAAGGCTCTCAAAATTGTTCCAGAGTCGGTGGAGTTCGGTTTTCACATTTTGAAGTTACGCTGAGTATTCGATGGAGAGGGGTCGCATGGCGTCACTGGAAGTATAGCTCAAAACCTGTGATTCATGCCTTTTAATACATCATTCGAGGTTACCGTAGTGGGCTGCATGCCACGGCTTTACTTCCTTCTCTAAAAGACGAAGCTTAAATGCAATGTCTTTGTTACCGTGATCTGTCTGAATCACCGCCCATCGTTGCCTAATAAATGGCAAGAATTCTTGATTTTCCCATTGCATAGAGAAAAGGTCTTTTACCGGAGGGGGAGGCTAGCCGAGATTGGAGAATAAGAGGTAAGTGGTTCGACAAGGCCAAGTCTAAAGTGGACAACACTCGACCATATATTTGAAAAATTCAAAGTTGATAAAACCTGGTTAATTCATGAGAACAAAACGTTGTTGTGCCACGTACAGTTTTGCCCATGTAAGGAAAAATCGATCAATTCTCCATCCCGAACAAAATCTTGAAACGCAGCCATGGTGGACGTTGATCTACCGCTAGAACTTTTTAAAGCAATAAGACTTCATTGAACTAACTGTAAATCAATAAATTTTTTTATTGCCTGGTAAAAGGGATTAACTCCTACCACATCTGTTCACGTAACTCACCATCCGTAGAGGCATAGAGAGCGATGATATGATAATCAATATGAGAGTATGTGTATTTAAAAATAACTCATCATTCTGACGAAAGAATTACATTACCTTGTATTATGGCCAAATTCTAAGAAAAAGAATGCCACCTGATAGACCTTGAGAAGGTACACAGAAGAAACTATGGTTATTGTACTGCCATAACGAACAAACTATGTGTTCCAGAATGGATTTTACCTTTGTCTCAACAAGGATAAAAACGCTAACATTTAATTTACGAATACTTGATAGCACGAGTCTTTACTTTGCTCTATTATGAACCCCTCCTTTATAATAACAATAAAAAAATATTTAACGACATAAAGAAAGATGAAAGCCTCGATAGTAACACAACCCTTAGGAGGCCAAGGCCGAATCTATGGTTGATAAGATCACATCCCTATAACTTTCTGTAGAACCAAAGTAAATAGTACCTTACAGTACTTAAAAGTTCTGGAGACATAGCAAACTGACTAGAATAGTGAAATTAATTGAATATTAAGTATATTCTTATTTAATTAAGCTGACTTGAGTATGTTTAAGGGTAAAACAGCTCAGTTATGCTGAGTAATTAATTAAGTTATGACTTAGTGTAGGAAAAGCAAAGTCCATGCTGAGTACGACGTAGTTCAGATTTATTTTCACTCAAAACACGCTGAGTTCTACTTTACTTATTCAAAGGTAGTAATATCGTGACACGTAGAAACTTTATGACACGTATACTACTAACGACATTTGTGAAGGAACATAATATTCTTCAATTACTTTTCAGGAGAAAAAGGCACTGAAAATCAAGAAAGATTCCTGTGGTCCTCACAACATTAAACGTGTCTGTACAGAGCGTCAGAAATTCATTACTTAAATCTTAGAAAAAGGAATGATTCCGTTAAATGCGTCATGTCTCAAATGTATCCGTGCACCTCTCGCAACGTCATCAAAGTCATCCAATAGAAAGACTCCGCATTGCATTCTAGCATGTATCTCTCAAGTTCCAGATTGCTTGAAGATAAAGGAGAATTTGTAATTGGAAATAAATCGCGCCTTAACGTTCAATTCCTATCTCTAAACATCTTGAAATCTATCTCTAACGAGAAGATTTGAAAGATTCAAAGAGATGAGAAATTGAAGATCTGCGATATCCTCAAAGTTTGCGATGGCTACTTCTCAGAGGTTCAACATATAAATAGAAGACTGAAGCAAACGTTCAAACTTGGTGAATCACCACGAATTTTCTTCTACTTTTAAAGAAATTCTACAGCAAGAAATCAAGCGAACATCAATAGCTTTATTCATTTGTAATAGAGAGAAACTTAGAATAACATTGTAAGGATTCAATGTTTCTATAAGTTGAATTCAGTTCGCATTTTATTGTTCAAGATTTGAGTATCAGTTTGGGAAGGGTACCCAAACTGAGTTGAGTGGTAGTTAGAAAGAAAGGTACTTTCTATAATCGTGTCTACCCACTGTAAAGGCTTCTCTGCCTATTGAAGGAACGAATCACTAGTGGATTAAAGCTTGGAGATGGTATCCAGGGACTGGAGGTAGGCTAAGGGCCGAACCAGGATAAACTCTCATATGTAATCGTTTTAACTCTAAGCAATTTGCTTTACCAACAATCTGCTCATTCATCTCTCTCTCATTCACCTTTTTTCTTGTTATCCAATCTGTGAAAAGTAAGTTTTACTCAGCTAAGGATTGAAGATAAACTGTGCTAGTGAAGCTGAGCAGTTTATAGGTTTTTAAATTACACTCAGCATGCATACTGATAAGTGTATAATTACACTGATAATCATGTTATTTTCAATCATTAAACATTATGGTTTAAGTCATTTTATACTTCATACAAAAGATTTCACGTGGTATTTAGTTGTTTTTTTATGCAAATGCAAAAACTAGGTAAATATTGGAAATAAAATGAACAAAAGTGGAATTCTATGTTGAAAGAGTGAAAAGGTGCAAAAAGATGCATGAAACGTAAGGAATTGACAAAGGATCGAAGATGTCAAAGATTGGTTGAAATCGCAAAGAGGAATCATGTGAAAAAGGTATGTCACGATCGTCACACATATATCACGGTCGTGACTTGTTAGCCTTCATAATAGAAAGTTGCCAACAAAGTATTCACGGTCGTGACATACATTCGTGGTCTTGAGCTTGATGGTTTTTTGTCAACTCTTCTCTTCTTTCAACTGCCGGATAAGAATGATTAACCCCATCAACCACCATCAACTACCAACCGAAAAGACACCTTTTAGAAGGTAACCAATCATGAAAAGGTGCCTTTCCATTATAGATGAGGATGAATCTTTGCATCCAATCACAACAATGTGATGCAACACTTCGCCAATGGACATGAATCTTCGTTTGGATAGACGTAACCCTTCACACTCTATAAATAGAGTTCAAAACTCAACAATTTTATGGTGCGTGGTTATGGCATGATTAGAAGGCATTGAATGATAGTGTACGTGTATAGATAGAAAGTGCAATATTTAGATTTCGCTACGTTCAAAGTCTTAGCGAGAAAATGTATAAGTGATTCGATTCCCATTTCGATCACTATATTTCTACACAAATTCGAGCATTTGTTGTATGAGTGTAATTGCAAAGCACTTATCAATAAAATCTTTCATTCTTCAACATTCTTTTATTCGAGATTCACAAAGAATAGCATCCTAGTGGGAGTTCTGTACGAGTCGAGACCGAATTCAAAGTAGACGCGAGAATTGTGGGAACTGACGACTCCTATTAAAGAGTGGATATGGTTTGATCAACTTTAGCTTTCACTTGCATACCTTACAATTTTACTTTGTTTTCTACTTATACTTTCTATTTTGAAGTTTATGATATGTTTATGTGTCATAACGAGTAATTCATTTTGCATCATTTATATTAATCAAGTTATATGCTTTCGAGTTAACTTTAAGTGTGATTTTAGGGTTAACAAGATTGTGTATAATCACTGGATTTGTGATTATAACGCTGTTTAGTGAGCCAACATTTTTAGAGTGGTAACTTGCTAAATATGGCTATGTAAGAGCGACCCGTACTAAGCATAGTATTATAGTTATCCACTATATTTAGAAAAGACATCTCATGTGTTACTCTATAGTGAATTATTGAATATTAGGACATCTAGAACCTTATTTGTTGAATTTATCTAGTGTATGAAATATTCTTGATGATTTTGCATGTTTTTCTCTGTTAAACTTGTTCGTAGGAATATCTATATATTTACATCTTCTCTAGTTTATTCATACATCTATCCATTCATCCATCTATAATCCAAGCCCCTCCAATATAAATTCCATATTTTTGTTTACCACATTACTCTTGTTGGTCATTAGAACTGGTTCCTTCCCTATGAGATCGATATCTTTTAAAACTACATCGAAATTGTATACTTGCAGTGGTCACCATTTTTCTATTTGATAAGAGGTATTGACAACATCTGTTCATATTTTGAACTTTTATCTTATCGGTAGAAAGGTGGGGAATAAGGTTTTTGGCTTCATCACCGAATATAAGCCCTAAAAATAAATAGAGTCAAAACCATGCGATCAAGTTTTTGGCGCTGTTGCTGCGGAAGGCAAGTGCATTCTAGAGATCAAATTGCCAGAGAACGGGTAATTTTATTTATGTGTCTATTGAATCTATTTATTTTTTTTTATTTTTGATTTTAAGTATTTATACTTTGTTATTAACATATTTTTCTTGCTTATTCATTGAGTTTTCTTTCTAGCGTGTGCATGCCAAGTACGCATATTTCGGGAGAAAGTTTGGTATCTTTCGAATCAGAAATAGAACTATTTGGTAGGAGAAGAAAACAGAAAAATAAGAGACAAAGAAGAAGGATTGCTAACGATGATGAATAAGTTTAGGATCCGGTTCAAGATCAACCTCAACCAAGGCTCATGGATTATGTCATTCTGACCAACAATGGTAACAATCAAAGAATTGCTAGACCACCCATTGCAGCAAATTAGTTTGAAATCAAGCCAGCATTACTTCAAATGATTAGCAATAATATGTAATACTATAGTATAACCAATGAAAATCTGAATGCTCACATTGTAAACTTTCTAGAAGTCTGTGATATTTTCAAAATGCCCAATGTTCTTGATAAAGCAGTTAAACTTCGCTTATTCCCATTTACACTCCATTATAAAGCAAAAGTTTGGTTGAATTCATTACCCCCAAATTCAATCACTACTTGGAACCAATTAGCCCAAGCCTTTCTGACTAAATATTTCCCTTTAGCCAAAACTGTAAGATCCATTAAAGAAATCACTTCCTTTACCCATAAAGATAGTGAATCCTTATACGAAGCCTGGGAACATTATAAGGAACTTCAACGAGTTTGTCCTCATCATGGTTTACCCCAAAATGTTATTTTACAAACTTTCTACAATGGAATAAATCATGCAACAAGAGGAGCGATTGATGCTATTGCTGCGGGATCTCTTATGAAGAAAACTAGTCAAGAAGCCTTTAATGTTTTAGAAGATATGGCAAGCAACAATAGTATGTGGCTAGTGGACAGAGCACAAGTATGTATTACTAATCCTACTCATTCACATGCTGCATCTTCATCTTCTAGTTTAGTTAAAAAGGTCCATGAATTAGATTCTATTTCTATTATGCAAGCACAAATATCTGCTTTATCTAATAAAATAAATAATATGCATGTAAGTAAAAATAACCCTTTGACATGTGAAAATTGTG
>CATIWQ010088818.1:0-25873 GCA_949673415.1 Euphorbia schlechtendalii | reverse complement strand
TACTAATTATGAAGAGATGGACTGAATTTAAATTCAAAATATTCTGAAGCAGTGGGATTCAAGCATAAATTAAAATTATAAATTTTTTACGTAAAATTGAATAAATTAATTATTTGTTGGTACCAAACACGCAAATTCCTTATAAGGCGGAAAGACTACCATATATATATGGCTTGATATACATGACTTTGTCATCAAACTCTATTATTTTCTCATTTAAATTTCAAAAAGTTTCAAATAAATCCTGAATTTATTCTTAAACTCTATTTTTCTCCTGAACTTGCAAAAAATACATCATTTTACCCCCTCAATACCACATGTTAAATTTTTATTATAGAGAAAAAAAATCAGAAAAGTAGCATTTTAGGAGAGAAACGGAGTTTACAAGCAAGTTCAAGGAGCTCTAGATATTATCTGCCTCTATATATTGTTAGCACTCGGTTGAGAATATATCAAACATACTGTCATGTCCCGTAGCGCATCATACTTTAAGTGCATACAACTACGATTATGTGTCAATCAGCCAATAGTAAGAATCACACAATCTCAAGAGTACATTAGAATTTCATGCGAGTTTGAACTTTCTAATTCTGATAAAAATTCCTTTTCAGAACTAAATTGCAAGAATATAATAAGTTTATTTATCTACCATAATCTATTACAAATATTTAAGAAGTATTTTACTAATTACCTCCATGTAATATCCCAAAACTTTTTGGCCGCAACCAACTTTGGCCGTTAAATGTTACGAAGAAAACCGGCCGTGAGATGTTATCAACAGATATAATACAATCTCTTGGGATGAACTCTCTTACTCTCATATTTCTTATAACTGGTTAATAACAATTGGTATCATATCATGTTGAACATATATTCAACAAATGAATGTGTTAAAATTTAAATCACCATCTCTGAGTTCAATAGGCTAAACCTTTACTCAAAAACTTAAACTGATTGGATAAGACTTAATATCATATACTTAAACTGATTGGATCGGATAAGACTTAATATATGCCAATAAAATTTAATAAAACATTTATACACCAAATACAAACTTGAATGTTTTATTAGAACTAATTATAAAAAACATTGATAATAGAGCAAAAAAAAACCTCATTATTGTAGTGTATGGTAATAATATAGAAATAGGCTGAAAATAATCACAAAACAAACTAGGTAGACATATAATACCCACAAACTTGTCTAGCAAAGGGAGGTAGAACCAGTTCAGGTTCAAAATATGAGCATATCCTATAGTCCTTGAAAACATCGCAACAATGTTGACTCACATAAAAAAGCCGATAAACTTCAGTCAAGCAAACACCAAACTCGAGTGTAAGTTCTACGCAATCAAAATATGGTGGAACAACAGGCGGTGGTGGTGACGTCTGAGTTGGAGGTTCCGGTGGATCTGACGACACTTCAAGGATTGGGTCTTGAGCATGAACAATAGTAAGAACACATAAAACCGATAAAAGATATAACGGAACCTTCATTCTTCCTTATTTTATTGTTTTTATTATAAAGTTTGCGAGGAAGAGTTAAACATTTATAATGCTAGGTGAACGAATTGCATTTGTATATGTATATGTGTACCCACAATTGGTTATTATTGGTTAATTTTCTAAAAGGAAGAAAACGGTGATCTGTTTATCAATGAGCTAAATCATTTATTTATTATTTGAACTCTTGAATCATCAAGTGTACGTGTCTCAATCAATCAAAACTAATATTATTGTTTTTAAAGTGATCGACTTTGAAAAATATGAATGATTGATCCTTACCTTTCTATGAATGAATTAATCACATCATGGATAAAAACGGAAAATTTTAGAACAAATGGAAATTTTCGGGATAGATAGTACAAATTTAGAACATATATTGTATATATAATAGAAGTCATTGAACTATTAACATATACTTGTATAGAACAAACTATACCGACATTGGAACGCATGGTAAAATATTAAAAATGAAGAATAAAAACTTTGGACCACGTTGTATCATGAACAAATTAAAGTTTTCTTAAATCATATTTGTAATTAATTTTAATATTAAATATTATTAAATAAATTTTAGTTTATTTTTATTTAAATAGTACTTTAGAAAACATAAAAATTTGTGTATTTGCGCATACATTATTGAAAGGAAAATCTACACCCACCTAAAACGTGACTTGAACCTGAGAACTCTAGAGACGGCAACTTTAAACTTAACCATTAGTCTAAGACATTGTAGCATTGATTTTTTTTATTTAAATAGTTAAATTATAATTGAATTTTTTTAAGAAGTAGGGGACGAGATTAAAAGAGCGAGGGTGACATTACATCTTCAATGATCCATCGCGTACATAGCACCCTATAGGAGTACACACAGTACCAACACATCATGGGGGACGCTGCCCTTCCCCGCTCCTCCCCTTGAATATATTAATATAAATGAAAAGGTACAAGATCTTGGACCCGGTCCGGATTTGTGGATCCAGATCCATGTTCTAGGATCTAGATTTCAATTTTATAGATTCGTCGGATCCGGGTTCGGATTTTACAATGAAACCCAGATCCGGATTCGGATTCGTAATTAAAGATTAATTGTACTTTTTTTATTTATTATTTACCTCGAAAATATTGGATAGTTAATATTATTTGAGATCCACGTAAGTTCAATTACATGAACATAATTAAATGAGTATGTAAACTATTTAAAATAAGATGAAATGTACAAGTATGGAAGCTGAAACTAAGAATTTGATGTTAATTACATGGACCCGTTTATGGACTCGGATCCGTGGGATCTGTTGGGTCTGGTTTCTAAAATTATGGATCTAATGAATCCGGGGCGGATCCGGGTCTAATACATTCAAACTGATCCGGACCGTTGCCATCCCTAGTTATATGGTAGTAATTAAATCAAATATTATTTTAAATAGTTTACGTGCTCATACACTTGAAGACCAACCATCAGAAACAACAAAAGGTAAATTTCGCTTCCTCCACTTGAAGACAAACCAAGAAAGATAGATGCATACTATAAGATGATCGTCTGTGCTTAAAGTGCCTTTAAAAAACGAATTTATTCCTTCGCTTATACAGAGACCACGCAATGAAAAATCACAAGGAAGTGACAAAATCTCGACACGTGCCTGCTGACAAAAATGGTTTCGCCATACTTCAAAAGAACTCGACGACAACATGGTCACACAAATACCAAACAATTTATAAGCTTGCGCCCAAACTCAATAATTTCCTGAACAATGAAATAACACATGATCGGTCGTCTCAATTTCATTGCAAAACGGGCAATTTCCATCCGATACAGCTTGGAAACTACGCCTAAATAAAAACATCCTCGTTGGTAGTCGTTTATAAAAAATAACCACCCAGAAAACTGCACTTTAGGCAATAAACAAGCTTTCTAAATCAACATAAAGTCCACATTCGGCATAGTCCACTACGCAGACCGGTAGAACCCAAAACAAAAGGATGATGCCGAGTATGATTTATGTTCACCAGTATCCCATAAGAAACGATCCGCAACTTGCAAAAAAGGATAATAGTTGCGGCTGTCCCCCCATAACGGAACTCACCACATCAGAGAATAAAAATGGGTAGCTACAATAGATCTAATTTCGAAGCTAACTACACATTTCTTAACTCGATAACCTCAGATTCCTTTTCCAAAACGGTCCCAAAAACGTACTTGTCCCAAACAGAAAATTGCATCCCTGTTGCACCAAACAACTTTTACGATTACACATATTATAAAGATCAGGGAATAATGATGATAAAGTTATATTCGAACTCCAATTATCATGCCAAAAGAAACAAAAAACCCCATTCCCCACCCCAATCCGTGTGTGAGACCTAAAAAAGTCTCAAAAGACATTTTGTTTAATGCAACAAGAGATAATATCACGCCAAACATAAGAAAGACTCCCATCATTAGCTCATTGAACGACTTCCAAGAAGTAAAACCATATCGACTAACACAAATCTCATACCGAAGCGACCCTTGACCTGAAATCCTAAACTTTCAAAGCCACATAGCATTGGCTTCAACAATAAGGGCGCACCCAGGCTTCATAAGGAAGGCAAAATTCATCAATCTAGACTTTCTAACTCTGAGGCCACCAGCATACAAGGGCCTACACACCTCGTCCCAATTGACTAAATGGAACTTCCTCATCTCACCCGTGCCTCCCCAAAGAAAATGTCTCGCAATTTCCTCAATCTGACCACAAATAGACTCCGGTAATTTATTTGTTTGCATCAAATAATACGGAAACGAGCATAAAACCGATTTAACCAAGGTTAACCGACCAACAAGAGATAAAGAGTGAGCATTTTACTCATTCAAACGGGTCGAGATCTTATCGAGAAGACCTGAGAACCCGCTACTCTCCATATAATATCCCAAAACTTTCTGGCCGCAACCAACTTTGGCCTTCGAGGAGGGTCAAATGTTACGAAGAAAACCATGAGATGTTATCAACAGATATAAGACAATCTTTTGGGATGAACTCTCTCACTCTCTCACTCTCCTATTTCTTATATCTGGTTAATAATAATTGGCATCATAGCATGTTGAAAACATATTCAACAAATGAATGTGTTAAATCTCTCTCACTCTCATATTTCTTATATCTGGTTAATAATAATTGGCATCATAGCATGTTGAACATATATTCAACAAATGAATGTGTTAAAATTTAAATCACCATCTCTAAGTTCAATAGGATAAACCTTTAACTCAAAAACCTAAACTGATTGGATAAGACTTAATATCATATACTTAAACTGATTGGATCGCATAAGACTTAATATATGCCAATAAAATTTAATAAAACATGTATACACCAAATACAAACTTGGATGTACTATTATTAATAATTATAAAAAACATTGATAATAGAGCAAAAAAAAAAACCTCAGTATTGTAGTATATGGTAATAAAATAGAAATAGGCTAAAATAATCACAAAACAAACTAGGCAGACATAGAAAACCCACAAACTTGTCTAGCAAAGGGAGGTAGAACCACTTGAGGTTCAAAATATGAGCATTTCTTATAGTCTTTGAAAACATCGCAACAATGTTGATTCACATTAAAAAGCTGATAAACTTCAGTCAAGCAAACACCAAACTCGAGTGTAAGTTCTATGCAATCAACATATGGTGGAACATCAGGCGGTGGTGGTGGCGTCTGAAGAGGAGGTTCCGGTGGATATGATGACACTTCAAGGAATGGGTCTTGAGCATGAACAATAGTAAGAACACATAAAACCGATAAAAGATATAACGGAACCTTCATTCTTCCTTATTTTATTGTTTTGATCATAAAGTTTGCGAGGAAGAGTTAAACATTTATAATGCTAGGTGAACGAATAGAATTTGTATATGTATATGTGTACCCACAATTGGTTATTATTGGTTAATTTTCTAGAAGGAAGAAAACGGTGATGTGTTTATCAATGAGCTAAATCATTTATTTATTATTTGAACTCTTGAATCATCAAGTGTACGTGTCTCAATCAATCAAAACTAATATTATTGTATTTAAAGTGATCGACTTTGAAAAATATGAATAATTGATCCTTACCTTTCTATGAATGAATTAATCACATCATGGATAAAAACTGAAAATTTTAGAACAAATGGAAATTTTCGGGATAGATAGTACAAATTTAGAACATATATTATATATATAATAGAAGTCATTGAAATATTAACATATACTTGTATAGAATAAACTATACCGACATTGGAACGCATGGTAAAATATTAAAAATGAAGAATAAAAACTTTGGAACACGTTGTATCATGAACAAATTAAACTTTTCAGAAATCATATTTGTAATTAATTTTAATATTAAATATTATTAAATAAATTTTAGTTTATTTTTATTTAAATAGTACTTTAGAAAACATAAAAATTTGTGTATTTGCGCATACATTATTGAAAGAAAAATCTATACCCACCCAAAATGTGACTTGAATCTGAGAACTTTAGAGACGGCAGCTTTAAACTTAACTATTAGACTAAGACATTGGAGAATTATTTGATTTTTTTTAAGAAGTAAGGGGACGAGATTAAAAGAACGAAGGTGACATTACATCCCTCAATGATCCATCGCGTACATAGCACCACATAGAGGGTACACACAGGACCAACACATCATGGGAGACGCTGCCCTTCCCCGCTCGTCCCCTTGAATATATTAATATAAATGAAAAGGTACAAGATCTTGGACCCGGTCCGGATTTGTGGATCCGTATCCGTGTTCTAGGATCTGGATCTCAATTTTATAGATTCGTCGGATCCGGGTCGGATCCGGGTTCGGATTTTTCAATGAAACCCAGATCCGTATCCGGATTCGTAATTAAAGATTAATTGAACTTTTTTTATTTATTATTTACCTCGAAAATATTGGATAGTTAATATTATTTGAGATCCATGTAAGTCCAATTACTTGAACATAATTAAATGAGCATGTAAACTATTTAAAATAAGATGAAATGTACAAGTATGGAAGCTGAAACTAAGAATTTGATGTTAATTACATGGACCCGTTTTGGATCAGTTTATGGACCCGGATCCGTGGGATCTGTTGGGTCTGGATCCTAAAATTATTGATCTAACGGATCCGGGTTTAATACATTAAAACTGATCCGGATCGGGTCTGGATCCGGACCGTTGCCATCCCTAATTATATGATAGTAATAACTTCGAATCTTATTTTAAATAGTTTACATGCACATACACTTGAAGACAAACCATCAGAAACAACAAAACGTAAATTTTGCTTCCTACACTTGAAGACAAACCAACAAAGATAGATGCATACTATAAGATGATCGTCTGTGCTTAAAGTGCCTTATAAAAAAAATTTATTCCTTCGCTTATACAAAGACCACGCAATGAAAAATCACAAGGAAGTGACAAAATCTCGACTCGTGCCTGCTGAGAAAAATGGTTTCGCCATACTTCAAAGAACTCGACGACAACATGGTCACACAAATACCAAACAATCTATAAGCTTGCGCCCAAACTCGATAACTTCCTAAACAATGAAATAACACATGATCGATCGTCTCAATTTCAATGCAAAATTGGCAATTTCCATCCAATACAGCTTGGAAACTACGCCTAAAATAAAAACATCCTCGTTGATAGTCGTTTATAAAAAATAACCACCTAGAAAATTGCTCTTTAGGTAATAAACAAGCTTTCTAAATCAACATAAAGTCCACTGCGTAGACCGATAAAACCCAAAACAAAAGGATGATGCCGAGTATGATTTATGTTCACTAGTATCCCACAAGAGACGATCCGCCACTTGTAAAAAAGGATAATAGTTGCGGCTGTCCCCCATAACGGAACTCACCACATCAGAGAATAAAAATGGGCAGCTACAATAGATCTAATTTCGAAGCTAACTACACAATTCTTAACTCGATAACCTCATATTCCTTTTCCAAACGATCCCAAAAATGCACTTGTCCCAAACAGAAAATTGCATCCCTGTTGCACCGAACAACTTTTACAATTACACATATTATAAAGATCAAGGAATAATGATGATAATGTTTGATTTGAAGTCCAATTATCATGCCAAAAGAAACAAAAAACCCCATTCCCCACCCCAATCCATGTGTGAGACCTAAAAAAGTCTCAAAAGACATTTTGTTTAATGCAACAAGAGATAATATCACGACAAACATGAGAAAGACACCTATCATTAGCTCCTTGAACAACTTCCAAGAAGTAAAACCATATCGACTAACACAAATCTCACACCGAAGCGACCCTTGACCTGAAATCCTAAACTTTCAAAGCCACATAGCATTGGCTTCAACAATAAGGGCGCACCCAATCTTCATAAGGAAGGTAGAATTTATCAATCTAGACTTTCTAACTCCGAGGCCACCATCATACAAGGGCCTACACACCTCATCCCAATTGACTAAATGGATCTTCCTCATCTCACCTGTGCCTCCCCAAAGAAAATGTCTCACAATTTCCTCAATCCGACCACAAATAGACTCCGGTAATTTATTTATTTGTATTAAATAATACGGAAATGAGCATAAAACCGATATAACCAAGGTTAACCGACTAGTAAGAGACAATGAGTGAGCATTGCACTCATTCAAATGGGTCGAAATGTTATCGAGAAGACTTGAGAACCTGCTACTCTCCAAACCTCCATCTGAAAAGGGTACTCCTAAATAAGAGCCAAGAGAATTTGCCACTCGAAACCCAGCTTTGCTAGCAATCTCACTCCCCAAAGCTCTTGACACATCAGAGGAGAAGATAATAATAGATTTGCCCAAACTCACCTTCGCTCCCGAAAACTCACAGAAATAGTCAAGTACACTATTTACTTGAACAATTTGGGCTAAGGATGCCTCCCTAAAAGAAGCATATTGTCTGCAAAAAACAAATGAGTCAAATCCGGGCCCCCACGATTTAGGGTAATCGGCTTCCACAATCCCCCATCCAAAGATAGTCTAATTCCATGAGCGAGACGCTCCATGCAAAGAACAAATAGATAGGGTGACATGGGGTCACCTTGCCGAACCCCTCGACTCGGAGCAAAATGTTTGAAAGGGATCCATCGTCAAAATTTGCATGGAAGAGCTAGAAAGGTAATTCATAACTACTCTTATCAAACAATCCGGAATGTCAATATCTTCGAGAGTATCCTTGATGAAATCCCACTCCAAACAATCATACACCTTTTCCAGGTCAATCTTCATAGCCATCCAACCCTTTCGACCTTTCTTAGTCCGCATAGAGTGAATAATTTCATGGGTAATTAAAATGGTATCTGTAATATATCTTCCCTGGATGAAACTAATTGATTAGGGAGAATAAGCTTGTGCATAACCAGTTTTAATCTATTCTCAATGACCTTATTCACAATGTTATAAAGCATAGTGTATAGGCTAATAGGCTTGAAATCCGAGAAACACTGAGGATTCTCCTTTTTCGGTATAAGCACAATCACGGTTCTATTTACCCATTCCTCGATCTCCATTCCATTAAAACATAATCTAAGAAAGTCACATACTTGCGGTCCCAATTCATGCCAAAAACGCTTATGGAAACTTGCCTGAAAACCATAATGTCCCGGAGATTTCCAAGGTTGCACATCGAAAAGAGCTTCTCGAATCTCCTCATTCGTAACATCGGCCCCTAGCGCATTCTTGTCAGTTTGAGAGATGGGAGGGAAGCATCTCCAAAAATGCCCTGAGCCCGAGGCTGAGTTTCCCTTGCAAACCACCATCTCCGTCGAGCAAAGGCGAGAAAAGAATTCCCTCACCTCCATCCGCAGCCTAATCTCCTCTGAACACCAGCCTTCCTCAAACAATAATACCCACAATCTTTTTCATACGCTGTCGTGAAATAACTAAGTTATGAAAAAATTTAGCATTCTTATCTCCATGGCAAAGCCACTCACTACGGGCCTTTTGCTACCAAAAGCCCTCCTATTGCACAAGGACAACCTCATATTCAGCCAACAATTCCTTCTCTAAGTCTAATAGAAAACTAGAAGGGCACCAATCCATCAAGTGTTGGACTCCCAAAAGACGGTTCTCAAGATTAAGCTTCTTATAAAAAATATTACGATTCCATTCTCCAAGCGTCCTAGCCATATTCCTAAAATTATCAATCACACCTAGCTGGCTATTCCAAGAATCTCAAACCATTCCCCCCCAACCCTTCGTGATCCGCCCAACACCGGAAGAAATGAAACGGCTTCAACAATCTCGCTTGGCTATTAACTTGGCCACATGAAATAAGTATAGGACAATGATTAGATCTCACCCTCGAAAGATGCCTGACAGCCGTACTCTCGTAGTTCTCCACACAAAGGTAATTTCCTAACGCCCTATCAAGTCTCTCGAATAGAATACCCCTCTTCCAAGTAAACCTAGGACCCGAGAATCCTAAGACCACTAAGCCAGCAAACTGAACCAAGCTTGAGAAGCCTCCCCAAACCCACGATCTCCTAGCCCGACCCCCCCTATGCTCCTCATCAGACAATAAGGCATTAAAATCTCCCGCCATCAACCACTTCCCCGTTAATGTTCCAGCCAATCTACTTAGATCAGACCAAAGAGAGCGCATGCCAACCAAGTTCGGGGACCCATAAACTGCAGTAAAGAACCCCACCTCTCTATCCCCCAGCCTAAGGAACATATGAATAAATTGAGGGTTATTCTCGATAATATCAACCGAGACTGAGTCATACCACAGAACTCAAATACCACCAGAAAACCCTACCGACTCCACACAATGTGAGTTAGGGATCTTAAGCTTACTACTAATAGAATTAGTTTTATTGCCACTAATCCGAGGCTCCAGTAACACAACAATATTCAGTTTATATCTAGATAGTATCTACTTCAAGATGCGAACCAAATTACACACACCTTAAATGTTCCACACTAAATAACTCAAATCCATGATAAAGGTGAGATAAGGATAGAACCACAGACCACTAGTCACCACACCCTTGAAAGTATCTCCTTTCGATTTTTATTTGTTAGCTCATGATCTTTCATGCATTAAATGAGTTGTGCAAGTTTTCATTCACTTCTCACATATTTAATAAGCTAAAAGGATGTTATAAGGTTGACTTAAAGGATCAATTTAATCGAAAAAATAGAATTATTTTAGAGTTGAAAACTTAACATTGATCAAATTAATCATCGTTAAATTTTGAAGACCAGTGTTCAATATACTAGTATTTGATAAACCTTAACATTTATCAAACCGTGCTTTTCACTCTGCATTTGTATTTATCGAATTTTGTTTATTGTAGCAAACATGGCAGATAACATTTCGTGCTATGTGTTACTTTTACCGAAGGATTTATTAGATAATCGAAAACAACGCAATTTGAAAGCAGAAATTATATGTACATAGCATTTAACAACGATTAGGAATAATTGGAAAAAAAGATTATGCTGACAAACGAACCAGTTTTCTCCTCAAAAGTTATTGAGAAGCTCTAAACTCTCAGTAGATAATATGAATTTTATTGAGGAATAGTTTACTCTTTACATTAAAATCAATAGTTCTTTGGAACCGTTTATGGATCTTCTAATTGTTGCCTGTTACAACTATTGTTTCAGATGCCTGTATGAGTTTCACTCGTGATGCTGCTAATCAACTATTGCTCAACTTCAGTATAAGAGAAGTAGAAGAGCTTCAGCTATCGTTTTTATCACATTTGACGCGTTTGAGCAAAATTTTTGGATTATCTACCGCATATATTTCCTCCAATTTACACTATTTGTCCTCTTCAGTTACTCTTCGAATACAAACTTGGAAGATATCAGCTCAAGTTTATGGAATGAACAGCCAGAATGTACCGAATGGCTCGATACAAAAGAAGCGATACTCTGTGGTGTATGTAAATCTCGGGGAGCATATCTGTTATAAGCACGGAACAACTGGAGATCGATAACAATGTAAAGAGAGATGAAGTGTAGAAAATTGTAAGAGAATTAATGGATGGCGAAAAAGGTAAAGCGATGAAAACGAACGCAATAGAATGGAAAATCGAAGCAGAGGAAGTAACGAGGTATATTGTGCCCAAGCTATTAAATATACATGATTGCATAGTTTCTCCATAGAAATTAAATATCTAATGGTATGTTGTGCCAAAATAAGCCTAGTCCAAAAAAAAAGTGAAGAGCTTATTATACTCCTGATGAAAACAAACTACTTATAAATTTTATTAAGTAACTGCATAAACGTTTATTGGTGCATTTTATGGGTGGGTAAACTGGATAAATGGAGCAGGTCTTCCTAACTAAGACTTATTTTTAGTCAGGCCTGGTCATGATATTTTCAATTAGCATTCAAGGGTTCCTTCTTCACCGACCAAACCCTAGATCCAACCTCAAATATTAGATTTCCAAAGGATGCCTCTAAGGTGAACTGCATATTGAACATATGTGAGAATTGATACCCTATATTCTTAATTATTTTCTTTATGTTCTCTTCTGATTTTTTTACCCTGCAATTATTTTTCGCGGTCATGTGAAGAGTCCAAATTCTTTATTTGACAACGAGAAGCCTGACGAGTTCTTCCAAGTTACGAATAGAAGATCCTCCAGGCTTCGTAGCTTCCTCGGCTTTAGCTTTCCATTCCATTGCCTTCTTTTTCATCGCTTTCCCTTTCTCTCCATCCATTACTTCTCTCACAAGCTTCTCCACATCATCTCTCTTCGCATCACTCTCCATCTCCATTCCTATCCTCCATTCCTCACAAGCAAACCGACAATTCGTTTGTTGCTCAGCGAAACTCGGCCAACATATCATCGGAACACCCGAACAAACACTCTCCAACGTCGAATTCCAACCCATGTGACTCAAAAACCCGCCTATCGCACGATGTTTCAGGATTTCCTCTTGCTTACACCAACTCGCCAACATCCCTCTATCCTTAGTTTGCGACACAAATTCGGGTGGTAGCATTGCCTTTTCGGAAGTTTAACTGTGATTACCGAAGAACAAATGACGGAATTAGCATGGGGACTAGCCAACAGCAAGAAATTTCTTATGGATAGAGGCATCACGAACCTTTGAGAGGAGTTAAGCCTTTTTCGAGGAGAACATGATAGTGAGCATAACCCAACAAACCACAAGCACTAGGTGTCCAAAACAGGACTTCCGGGATTCCCAACTGATCAGTAGCATCAAGAGTGAAGCTCATGGCGCCATCCGAAACAATACAAGTAACAGGCGACAAATCATGGTTCAAGTTGACTCGAGAAAGAAGCTCAAGAAAGGGAGCTAAGCAATGCATAGACATTGAGTCTTTGGTGAATGTGTTTGGTGTTGACAAAGATTATGTGGAAGTTGTTGAAATGGAGGAGTTTGACTAGCTTAAGCTTTGGATTAACATGGCCTTGAGATGGAAATGGGACACATACAGCATGGGGTTTATCAGAAGTTCTAGCAATCGAACTCATCTCTTTTATTTATCCTCTTTGTTTGATAGGAAGTATGAATAAGAGAATGGAGACTGTTAGTATTTTTTGTTGTAGAGGGAAAAAGTTGCGATGAATTTGATAAGGTAAGAGAAAATATTAAAGGAATTGAAGTTAAAATTATAGTCACGTCGTTTCTTAGGCAACTCTAATGGTTCCCCATCTTGGGGATTTGAATATGGGGAATGGTCAAGTTCAACAATTCCTCATATATTAGAGCATGTCCAATGGTTCCCCATTTTCCTCAAAATGGGGAACCATTATGGAGAATGGTTTGCTCCAACCATTCTCCATTTGCTCTATCCCCAAAATGAGGTTCCCCATATATGGAGAACCCCATTCTGAGGAATGATTATTTTATTATTTTAAGTTTACTTTTTTGATTATTTTATTATTATATGTGTATAATGGATTTTATATTTATATATTTTATATTATGAGTTTATTACTTGAGTATTAAAATATTATTACTTTATTGGAATCTGAAATAGGGAATGGAAAATGGGAAAGATGGTTGGAGCAAAAACACTGTAGATCCTGTAAAATGGGGTTTGGGGAATGAAAAATTGGGAAAATGTTAGGAGTTGCCCTTATATCCCCAAAATGGGGTTCCCTACATGGAGAACCCCATTTTGAAGAATGATTATTACATTAATATTTTTTTTTAGTTTTGATTTAATTTAATGTGTTTAACATTTTTTTGGTTATTGGGAATAGATTTGATGTAAAGAAATTAATATAATAATAATATAATATTATTACTTTATTGGAATTTGAAATGGGGAATGGAAAATGAGAAAAATGGTTAGAGCAAAAACACTGTAGATCCTGCAAAATGGGATTTGGGGAATGGAAAATGGGAAAAATAGTTGGACATGCTCTTAGGAATGTTGAAAAGGGGCGACCTCATGCCTAAAGAAAAGGGTTCAAATTAAAATTTTTAGATTATCAAAACATTTACTGAGTTTCGATCAATAAAGTATACATAAAAAAAAGTTAAATATTATACATTGGAAAAAAATCTGCTGTCCCCAAAATGGTGTCCCCTTCCATGTCTCCCATCCATTATTTGACATTTGTAATTATTAATTTGTTTTTTTTGTTGTTTACATTTTCTCATTCCTATTTTTTATTTTCTCTCTCATGAAAATGGAACACGTGTCAAATAATGAATGGAGAGACATGGAAGGGGACACCATTCTGGGGACGACATATTTTTTTCCTTATACATTCAATTAATAATCTTTGTAAAGTGTAAATCATTTCTTATAATTTTCAAAATCCAAAGCATTTTGTACTATATTCTCTCTCTCTCTATAGATTTTTAATCCCGAATTTCCAAAATATTATGAAGAAATTCAAATTTGGTTGAAAGCCGTCTGTCAAGTTCAAAATTTTCAATTTTATATATATATATATATATATATATATATTTGGTTAAATTGTTTTTATTGAACAAATTAATAATCTTAAAAATTGAATAGAACATTTATGAAAGGGTAAACTAGTAAATCATCTCATTTGGTTAGTTGTTACCTTAAAAATCGTGAATTAGTTAAAACTACAATATTTAGTAGACGGAAGGAGTAACATTATTACTTGAGTACCTATGGCCAACCTAAGCAACCACCTTCTTAAATACTTGGAGGAGGAAGGGTCACATCAGTTACGAATGGGAGGATCTCGGCCGCGCAAAAATAGCATAAGCAATGGTATGAAACGTAGAGAGTTAAAAGACAAAAGACCATTAGAACCACATTTTAGGAGGAGAGAACAACACGTTATCAACGTCGTCCCAAGGCTTCGATCGTATCAAATCGTTAAGGGGCTATGAATGACCCCTGATTGGACAAGCACCTCTTGTATCAGGTGACCAACCGCCAAGAATGGACATGTGGGCCTCGCTCACCACTTATACACCAAAATCCTATATAATCCCACACTATTTCTCATATCAGATATCTTACTCCAATAATACTCCCACTTGTTTCTATCTCACTTTCTTCTTGAGACTAATTTGATCGTTGGAGTGCTAATGCCAGTCTTTGGCCAAACATTGTTTTGCAGATGAACGGAATCCTTCCCGGAGAACACAATTATGTTAGATGTAGTGCTTCAAGACATCAGCCATCAAAGATGGTCATGAACTAAAAATAGGAGAGGTAGAGGGAATCAGGGCCCCTGGAAATGAGCAATCTTTGGTGAATGTGTTCAGTGTTGACAAAGTTTATATTGAAGTTGTTAAAATGGAGGAGTTTGGCTAGCTTAAGCGTAGGATTAACATGGTCTTGAGATGGAAATGGGACACACATAGCATGTGTTATCAAAAGTTCTAGCAATTAAATTCATCTCTTTTTTGTCCTCTTTGTGCGAATATATATGAATAAGAGAATAGAGTTAATAGGTTGGCATCTTTTAGGTTAGCCGAAGATTGGATATTTTTTTGGGGGATGGGTGACTAAAACAACTCAGCTAGTGTTTTTTCTCCCATGACGACAGATTGAATTCTAGACTGATTTTAATATTTCCAATTGGATTCTTGGCTTGTTTTCTATTTTCTTTCTTTTCTACGACATCCAAGTTGTGGTTTCTCCTTGTTTTGAGACTTAAAGGAGACGAGTTTAGGGTTTCTTGATACCTACAATTTTTGATTGGGTTTTCTTGTGGTATGAATTTTCTGATTACTTTTTTGTCTATCTAACGATGTCTCCAAGTCTGTTTTTGAGTTTTCAGATAAGAATCTTGGGGAAGTTAGGGTTATTGGTTTCTTGGATTTTCTTGGTATAGAATCTTTCAAGATGGATATGAGTCATTCTGATGCTTCTTTTATTGCTGATCTTTTTTATTAGCAATGCAATCAACAAGGTACAAACTTGTAGAAATCAGTGACAACATTGAACCCTATTAAAATGCCATCTTATGCCTATGTTGCGTGAGTCAAATCTGCAAAGATAGCTCAGATTGCTCCGAAAGCAAATGTCATGGAAAAGGGTTGTTTCAAGACTATTAAGATCACTCAAGATTCAGTTCCTAAGAAACCTTCGTACGCTGATATCGCTCAACGTAGGGGTACAAATCTGGTTCCCTTAGGAACGATTGTTGTTGTCAATGACAAGGGGGGTTATAAATCAGTTATGATTACTCAATCGTTATATGATAACAGGGTCAAGCAGTGTGTGAATTCTCTTATTGGTATAGTCGTTGCTGGTAAGGGTGTTACGCCGTGGAAAGTTGATGAGCTGAAAAATCAATTATCAAGGATTTGGAGATTCAATACACAGTGGAATCTAATTTCTATCGGTAGAGGGTATTACCATAGCATATTCCCGTCTGTTGATGTGAAGTAACAAGTTTGGAGTAAGGGCAGCCTTAATCTAAAACCTGGAATCTTTAGAGTTCAGCCATGGGTACTGGACTTCGACTCCTCAACATAGAATAATACAAATGCGCATGTATGGGTGAGATTGCTTGGTTTGCCGTGGGAATATTGGGATGCACAAATACTTGCTGAATTTACAAGTTTCCTTAAGGTTCTTCTCAGAGTTGATAAAGCAATGATTGAGGGTTCTTTTGGTCATTTTGCTCGTGTGCTAGCTGATGTTGATTATCTTCAAATCTTTCTAATACGTTTGGCATAGAGAGGGAGGGTGCTGAAATTTGGGTTGAGCTTCAATTTGAAAAAATTTTCTTCCCTTTGTCAGATTTGTAACTCCGTTGGTCACATGTCTGATGATTGTAGGCAATTACATAAGTCAAAAGGCCGGATTACTAAACAAGGAAAGAAGAAGCAGAATGAGCCTAAACCTGCGCGGGGATAAGGAGAAGGGGAAGCCTAAGGTAGGTATGACAGAGCTTCAAACAAATCCGAGGTAGATGAATCTAGAAGAGAGATTAAAAGTCTTAGTACCACAATAACGGTTTTTTAGAATATCGAGAATAGTCTTCGAAAGGAGGCAACGAAGTCTCCTTTGGTTGATATGGATAGGATTTCGACCGATGAAGAGGCTGATGATAACAAGGTTGTTTGGTGACATTAACGCAACAGCAGACATGGATTAAATATTGGTTGACAATCGGCATAATAACAAGGATTTTTCGATTTATAATCCAATTGGCATTGGTGTCACTATGGATTTGTCTCTTGATTCAACATCAGCCCCAATTCAACAACGTTAATCGTGAGCGTTGGCGAGATATGGTGGAAGAGGAGGAGTAAAGCTCGTGATCGAGGACCCTGATAGAAGGTGAGTAGTCAGGGGCTGACACTACAGAGAATGACGAGGAATAACTGGTGGTTGAGGAGAATGCTTGAAAAATAGTCGAGAGAAAGAAAAAAGCGCGTATGAGAGCTTTTAGGGACTTTATCATTGCATCGGCCTCCAAGAGTACGGGCTCTAGCTCTATTGAAAGTAGGTCTGCATGGAAAATGATTGTGGATTCTCCTACCACCTCTAATTGGAAACTATTATTGGTTCAAAAGAAGAAAAACTTAATGGTTGCAACTAGAGAGAAAGTTCAACGCGACTGTAGGAAACCAAACAAATATTCTTCTACATAAAGAGTTTATTAGTTGGTTTTTTACTCATTAGGCTCCAACTATTTCTATGTTTTTCCCCTTTTTTCTTTAACTTTTTATTTTCTTTCCTTTTGTAATTTTCTTTATTTAATAAATAGAGCCGGCATTGGTCGTGCTCAGTTTTATTAACAAAAAGAGAATTGAGTTAATATTCTGTATCAAAAAGGAAAAAGTTGGGAATAATTTAAAGGAATTCAGGTTACGAATTCTAGCTACGCCGGTCTTGTGAGCGATTAGTAGAGGCGACCGCCTTGGGTTCATAGTAGAAAGCAGTTTAAAATAAATTTTTTTAGATTCT
Organism: Euphorbia schlechtendalii; assembly: GCA_949673415.1. Taxonomy (NCBI): domain Eukaryota; kingdom Viridiplantae; phylum Streptophyta; class Magnoliopsida; order Malpighiales; family Euphorbiaceae; genus Euphorbia; species Euphorbia schlechtendalii. The sequence goes on along the minus strand of CATIWQ010088818.1, from coordinate 7,990 downwards.
TAATTTATAATGTGCTAAATATATATGGTAATTGAGTATAAATTAATCACATATTATATATTGTGTATAGAAAAAATTGATTTAAATATTATATATTGAATTTATAACTTTACAACTAAATTGTTCTACTTGTGGTTGCATGTACAGTCGATTTCAATCGGGAACTTCCATCTCATTTGGAGCCAGACAATTCCACCTTCCCGATCTTTTATTTGTTGAAGAATCTTATCGAGATATATTCCAAAGCATGATTCTTTGATGCAACGTGGATTTAAGCTTCCATCTAAATGTGTGCTATGCAATGATTTGGCTGAGGACAGGAGCATCTCTTCGTTAATTGCAAGTTTGCCAAAACCATTTGGTTATCGGTTTTTTCTTTATTCGGTATATCTTTGCCTTTGACAAGTTCTATCAAGGATGTGTTAACAATGCCATTTGATTAAAGATTCAGCTCGCAAATAAGACACCTTTGGAGATGCGCAATTGTTAGTGTGGTTTGGCTTATTTGGAGATGTAGAAATCTTCAATGACCAAACAATCAACATCCATCGAGCCCTGGGATCGCTATGGAATTGCATTTGGGAAGGTGATTGTTCCGCTTTGGGAAACATTTGGAATTTGGAGGTTGAGAATTACTCCGAGGCTCGGAAAAGTACAAAAAATAAGGTGAGTTTTTTGGTCACCCCCTCCTGACACTTGGATCAAAGTCAACATCGACACCTTTGTGGATGGTTCTCCGGTGCAAGTGGGATGCAGTGGCATCTTTAGAAATTATTGGGGAAAGCCTAAGGGTTGTTTTGCACAAACACTAGAGTCTCTTTTTCCTTCCAAGCTAAATAGAAAGCAACAACAATAGCCATCTCGATGGCTCATGAAAAAGGATGGTGTCAATTAGAAATTGAAAGTGACTCAACATATGTGGTGGGGCTGTTTAAGAGTCGTTCCAAAAAGGTCCATGGAGTGTCAGAACTGATTGGATTTCTTGCCTTCGTTTGCTAGACATGATGCACCTGGTAGTCAGTCATATTTATCGAGAGGGGAATCAAGTTGCGGGTGCCCTTGCTAGATTCGGTCGACAACAAATGCAAAATTTTTGGTGAGATGAGGTTCCCAGCTGTTGTTACAATGAATTTTTCTTCGATATTAGTGGCCGATGCACTTATTGATTAGTTTAGCTTACTTGGTTTTTCAGCTTTGTTTTATTTTTTCGATTACTGTCTCTTCTTGATTATTTGTATTTTTATTTCTTCATTTTAATAATATTTTAGGGGGATTTTGGAAAGTGGGGAAAGGCCACGTCCCCCCATGGTGTGACCGTCCTGTTTTACCTTCCGGTACGTTACGTAAGCAGTGATTCATTAAGGGATGCATGTTACTGTCATTCCTTTTTTCTTGACCTTAAACTTTACTAAAAAAACTTCAAAATAGGAAATCATGCTAGTAACATGTGCAAATTCGGTTGAAAGGTTCCTATGTACTTAATCTGGGACAGGTGTGTTTATATATATAGTTAGCCGAGTATTCGGTGCTTAGTTCCACGAGGGTGCCAACCTAGTTGGGATGCTCTGATTCTAGATTGCCTTGCTCGGTTTTTTCTTAAAAAAAAATGTACTTAATTAATGAGCACCACATGTAAATGTCTGAAATTTTCAAATTTATACTAGCTTTTGGACCATATATATTAGACAATTTGTGTGTTTCGTTTTGGACCGTTCATGTGTAAGTTTTCTGTACGCCTACCAAGTAGGTGGCTTCCTTGCAACATTATCATTTTGTGTACCTATGGCCGATTTTCTATCCTATCCCAAATTACACTTTCTGCCTCTTGCAAATTTAATTTCAACAGCTGTAATAATTAGATTTAGTAAAAAATGTATCAAAAAAATTAATTTTATTAAAATTGTCTTACTAAATTTGGATAAAATGAGCCGCATTAATCTCTCTGTTATAAAAGGCACTCAATGTGATCGTCTGGGCAGAGTTTTTTGAAATAATATCATGATTTTGTATAATCGAACGATAAAGGTGAAAAATATTACCAAAATCCGGAAAAGTATCGTCAAAGACCAGAATAGTGTCGTCGTAGTCATGAAAAATGTTCAAAGCCTAAGAAAGTGTTGCCGGAAATATGTTATTACATGAAATTTTAATTTTATTATATAAATATTTATGTATTAGTTAAATTTATTATTGTAATTCATTAATAAGTATTAAATATTTTCAAATACTAATCCGCCTAGTTCCTGTTTAGATCTCGATTAAAACCTGCCTACGTCTCAAAAGCTTTAGCCGACCAACTAGCACCTACCGCCTTTTAAAACACTAATTAATTTTATGTCATATTACTATATGCGCTTTAACAACACTTTTATTAGTGTAGTCCACTGAGGAATTGAATTTTCTAAATTTGGTAGGTGATAAAGTTTTAAATTTGAATTAATCTTAACTATTCATTGAGTTTCAATAGTTCAAATTACAATGCAGCTTTATCTCAATCATTAATATTTATTAAATGATATTGATTTATTCAATTAGCAACTTCATTAATTTCTATAATAAAATTTTTAAATTTGACTATCCTTATTCATTAACTGATTGAGATTTTGATAGAATTATGAATACTGAGGATCACTTTTAATATTTGTCTGAAAGATTGTCGTTTTAGTTAAGATTTTATTTTCCTTTTAGTTTGTCGCTCAGTGTAGGGGTACAAATCCTGTTCCCTTAGGAACAACTGCTATTGTCAACGACAAAGGGGGTATAAATCAGTTAGAATTACTTAGTCATTATATGATAATAGGGTCAAGCAGTGTGCGAATTCTCTTATTGGTAGAGTCGTTGTTGGTAAGGGTGTTACGCCATGGAAAGTTGATGAACTGAAAAATCAATTGTCAAGGGTTTGGGGATTCAATACGTAGTGGAAGCTAATTTCTATCGGTAGAGGGTATTACCATCGCATGTTCCCGTCTGTTGATATGAAGCAACAAGCTTGGAGTAAGGGCTACCTTAATCTAAAACCTGGAATCTTTAGAGTTTAACCATGGGTACCAGACTTCGACCCCTCAGCATAGAATAATACGAATGCGCATGTATGGGTGAGATTGCTTGGTTTGCCGTGGGAATATTGGGATGTTTAAATACTTGCTGAAATTACAAGTTGCTTTGGGGTTCTTCTCAAAGTTGATAAAACAAGGATTGAGGGTTCTTTTGGCAATTTTGCTTGTGTGCTAGCTGATGTTGATTTATCTTTAAATCTGCCTAATACGTTTGGCGTGGAGAGGGAGGGTATTGAAATTTGGGTTGAGCTTCAATTTGAAAATATGCCTTCCTTTTGTCAGATTTGTAACTCCATTGGTTACATGGCTGATGATTGTAGGGGATTGCAGAAGTCAGAAGGTCGGATTGCTAAACAAGGGGAGAAGAAGCCGGATGAGCCTAAACCTGCGTAGGATAAGGAGAAGGGAAAGCCTGAGGTAGGTACGGAAGAGCCTCAGACAAACCCGAGCCAGAAAAATCTAGATAGAGATTAAAAGTTTTAGTACCACAACAGTTTTTTGGAATATCAAGAATAGTCTTGGAAAGGAGGCAACGAAGTCTCCGTTGGTTGATAAGGATAGGATTTCGACCAATGAAGAGGCTAATGATAACAGGGTTGTTTGGTGACATTAACGCAACAACTATCTTGGATTAAATATTGGTTGAAAATCGACATAATAACGAGGATTTTTTTATTTATAATCCGATTGACATCGAGCTCATTGTGGATTTATCTCTTGATTCAACATCAGCCCTAGTTCAACAACGTTAATAATGAGCATTGGGGAGACATGGTGGAAGAGGGGGAGCAAAGCTCGCAATCGAGGACCCCCAACTGATTTTGAGCTGTCAGGGGCTAACACTGTAGAGAATGACGAGGAAGAGCTGATGGTTGAGGAGAATGCTTGGAAAACAGTCGAGAGAAAGAAAAGTGCGCGTATGGGTACTTTTAGGGACTCTATCATTGCCTCAGCCTCCAAGAGTACGGGTTTTAGCTTTACTGAAAGCATGTATGCATGCAAAATGATTGTGGATTCTCCTACCAGCTCTAATTAGTCGTTCTTGGTTCAGAAGAAGAAAAGCTTAATGGTTGCAATTAGAGAGCAAGTTCAACGTGACCGTAGGAAACCAGACAAATGTTCTCCTACATAAAGAGTTTATTGGCTTTTATTTATTCATTAGGCTCCTGCTACTTCTGTGTTTTTCCCTTTTTTCTTTTTCTTTTTTTCTTTCTTTTGTTATTTTCTTTTCTAATATAATAAATAGAGCTAGCATTTGTGACACTCAATTTTATTAAAAAAAGAGAATGGAGTTAATATTTTGTATCAAAAAGGGAAAAGCTAGGAATAATTTATAGGAATCGAGGTTACAAATTCTAGCTACGCCAATCTTATAAGCGATTAGTAGAGACGACCGCCTAGGGTTCATAGTAGAAGCGGGTTAAAATAAATTCTTTTAGATTCTTTTTTTAGATTCTTAAATTATAATGTGTGAAATATATACATTAATTGAGTTTAAATTAATGACATATTATATATTGTGTAGAAAAAATTTATTGAATATTATATATTGAATTTATAACTTTACAACTAATTCGTTCTACTTGTGGTTGCATGTACAGTCGATTTCAATCGGGAACTTGCATCTCATATGGATCCGGACAATTCCACCTTCTCGATCTTTTATTTGTTAGAGAATCTTAACTGGATATATTCCAAAGCATGATTCTTTGATGCAACGTGGATTCCAGCTTCCATCTAAATGTGTTCTATGCAATGATTCGGTTGAGGACAGGGAGCATCTCTTCGTTAATAGCAGGTTTGCCAAAACCATTTGGTTATCGGTTTTTTCTTTATTTGGTACTTCTTTGCCTTTGACAGGTTTGATCAAGGATGAGTTAACAATCCCATTGATTAAAGGTTCAGCTCGAAATTAGACACCTTTGGAGATGCGCAAATGTTAGTGTGGTTTGGCTTATTTGGAGATGCAGAAACGATTGTATCTTCAATGACCAAACAAATAATAAGGCGAGTTTTTTGGCAGCCCCCTCCTGACACTTGGATTAAAGTCAACATCGACGCCCTTGTGGATGGTTCTCCAGAGCAAGTGGGATGCAGTGGCATCCTTAGAAATTATTGGGGAAAGCCCAAGGGCTGTTTTGCACAAACACTTGGAGTCTCTTTTTCCTTCCAAGCTAAACTGAAAGCAGCAACAATAGCCATCTCGAGGGCTCATGAAAAATTGAAAAGTGACTCAACATATGTGGTGGTGCTGTTTAAGAGTCATTCCTTAAAGGTCCAATGGAGTGTCAGAACTGATTGGATTTCTTGCCTTCATTTGCTAGACACGATGCATCTGGCGGTCAGTCATATTTATCGAGAGGGGAACCAAGTTGCGGGTGCCCTTGCTAGATTCGGCCGACAGCAAATGCATAATTTTTTGTGAGATGGGGTTCCCAACTATTGTTACAATGAATTTTTCTTCGATATCAATGGCCGATGCACTTATCGCTTATATTAGTTTAGCTTACTTGGCTTTTAAGCTTTGTTTTATTTTTTCGATTACTGTCTCATCTTGAACATTTGTATTTTTATTTCTTCATTTTAATAATATTTTGGGAGATTTTCGAAAGTGGGGAAGTGCCACGTCCCCCCATCCTGTTTTACCCTCCGTGACGTTACGTAAATGGTGATTCATTAAGGGATGTACATTACCCTCATTCCTTTGTTCCCGAACCTAAACTTAATTAAAAAAAAACTTCAAAATTGGAAATCATGCTTGTAACGTGTGCAAATTCGGTTCAAAAGTTCCTATGTACTTAATTAATGAGCAACACATGTAAATGTCTGAAAATTTCAAATTTATACTAGATTTTGGACCATATATATTAGACAACTTGTTTGTTTTGTTTTGGACCGTTCATGTGTAAGTTTTCTGTACGCCTACCAAGTAGGTGGCTTCATTGCAACATTATCATTTTGTGGACCTATGGCCGATTTTCTATCCTCATCCCAAATTACACTTTCTGCCTTTTGCAAATTTAATTTTTAACAGCTGTAATAACTAATTAAATTAAGTAAAATATGTATCGAAAAAATCAATTATATTAAAATTGTCTTACTAAATTTGGATAAAATAACCGCATTATTCCCTCTGTTATAAAAGGTAGTCAAAGCAATCACCTAGGTAGGGTTTTCGAAATACTATCACGATTTTATATAATCGAACGATAAAGGTGAAAAATGTTGCCAAAACCCAGAAACGTATCGTTAAAGACCAGAACAGTGTCATCGTAATCTTGAAAAATGTTCAAAGCCTAAGAGAGTGTTGCCAGAAATATGTTATTACATGAATTTTTAATTTTATTATATAAATATTTATGTATTTGTTAAATTTATTATTCTAATTCATTAATAAATCTTAAATATTTTAAAATACTAATCCACCTAGTTCCTATTTAGATCTCGATTAATACCCTTCTAATCCTCGAAGGTTCTAGCCGATCGACTAGCACCTAAAACCTTTTGAAACGCTGATTAATTTTATGTCGCTTTAACCACACTTTTATTAGTGTTGTGAGGATTTAAATTTTCTAATTTTGGTAGGTGATAAAATTTTAAATTTGAATTAATCTTAACTATTCATTGAGATTTAATAGTTAAAATTATAACTCAGGTAAATCTCAATCATTAAAATTTATTAAATGATTATGATTTTTTCAATTAGTAACTTTATTATTTTCTATATTCAAAATTTTTAAATTTGGCTATCCTTATTCATTAACTGATTTAGATTTTGACAGTATTATAAATAAATACTGAGGATCACTTTCAAAATTTGTGTCAGCTATTTCCTTACTTTCTTTGGTGTTAAAAGATTATCGTTTTAGTCAAAATTTCATTTTCCTTTTAGTTTGTCATTCTCACATATTAATGCAACATTCATTACTTTTTTCAAATTTACTCTTGTATTAATTAGGAATTATATTAAGCATAAAATTAAATTATAACGTAATAATTATAAGAGAGATGATTTTATAAAATATTGAAAGGGATAAATCAATAATTTTAATTGAGTAATAAATATTTTATTCTTGATGAAAATTCAAAAACGATAATATTTCGACACCGGAAGGAGTAGTATTTACATAAAACATAAAGCAATAGCATACCGTAAACTTATGCTTTATTTTTCAACTATATGAACCTCTCCCAATAATTTATGGTTTCCAAAACTTTTGAAGTGAATTCGTATTCCCTTTTAACTCTTAAAAAGTGCACTTGCTTACTGAATCTTCTTGGGTTTCTTGGCTGTGTTCTTCAAAGAAGCTTACTTCAACATAAAAAACTCTGACCGGACTCTGCTGCTGCCTCAGCTAAGGTTCCAGCCACAGGCCGGTGCCAAGCGTGCCTTCATCTGCATCTCCTCCTCACTATCCTCCGTCTTCGCGAACCCAGCCTCTGCATCAGCCCAACCACCTCTGTTCGATCACTTTCTCCTCCCAAAAGCAAGATACAGACCACTTGGTCTGAGGCTGCCGAAGCTCAAGCAGAAGCTGCAAAAGATAGCAACACTCAAGCTTGCAGACCAGCTGTTCGACAAAATGCCAAGCTGAATCTTCTTGGGTTTCTTGGCTGTGTTCTTCAAAGAAGCTGTTTAATAAAACTCTAGCCATGAAAGCCATCCACGAAAATCCTAGCCACCGCCCAACCTCAACCACAAATAACCCTAGCCGCCGACCATCTGCATCCTCCACGAACCCTAGTCGCCGACCAGCTGCACCCTCAACAAACCATGGCCATCTTCCAGAGGCTGTTACAACATCAAACCATCACCGACAATCTAAATCAGAGCCCTCACCACAGCTATCTAAGATATATTTCGAGAATTTCCCAAACGGTTATGACAATTTTGCAATGAAAAGGGTGTTCAAACGGATCGGTGTGTTTGGTAG